>AFRD01000079.1:0-98320 GCA_000222875.2 Periglandula ipomoeae IasaF13
CTGCGAGATTTCTACAGCGGCGATTGCCCGCTGGGCGGCCGGCCCGTTGGACGAAGTTGAGCCTAGGCGGCTGGGAGCCGGGCTGACAGCGACCTGCCAGGCAAGTGCCAGACAAACAAGGAGCAGGCGAAACGGTCGGTATCTACACAACCAAACCCGTTGCGTACCTACCAGGTAGGTAGGCAGGTAATAGTCGATATTCATCCAAGGCCACTCCATACGCATTCGCCTTTCACCTGCATGCAAACCACATTTTGACCAAACCACACCTCACCTCATGCCACGCGGTTTGCAAGCAGGCAGACACCCACAGGAGGACCATCGTATCGATCCGTTTATGCCGTCCCACTTCCCGTGTCCCACCTCCCATCGGCACTTCCTCCAGTATATGCTCCGTTGAGTGCTCAGATGCCGCCTAAGTGCCATGCACTTCCCAAGCCTTGAGTCGTCTCGTCCAAACAGCGCTCGAAGATCAACGGCCATCCAAGACTTATGCCGATGGCGCAAAGCTAGACACCGCACTCGGACATTTCTATCGTCCTTTGACTTTTGTCATTTCTACCTCCAAAGCATTTCGATATGATTGATCAGTCCCATGCTTGACAGAGACCAGTCTGGCTTCAGCAGAGACAGGTGACCCATCCTCGATAGGCATACAGGAGACAACGTCTAATATGCAGAAGGCAGCTCGGTCCTCAACCGACGACCAGAAAGCCTTATGATGTCGCTGTATGCTCCTGGCCTTTGTGTCAGTGGCACCACTGCTAATCTCATGCCACGGCGATGTTGATCACGATGCAGGCTAACGTTACCAGGCCTGTCAAACGAATGCAAGTTGGTGAGGATGAGGCAAATGGGGCAACCGTTGAGATACCGGATAGGACTGGGACCAACGCCTCAATATTCCGCTGCTGGTTCTGGGTTCTTCCCGATCCAACCGTCTTGAGCCTTAAGTCCTTCACGACATCAAGAATTGGCGTCTGTGGTAATGGCTCAGCATCTGGATTGGCTGTCTGGTCGTTTGGTTTCATGAACACAAATCACTACCCGCCCTTCGAGGAACATCAGATATTTTGCCCGCGCACCGTCACCGGGACACGCTCAAACTGGCTGATCTGTTCGAAATTGTATTGTGCATCCAGAACTGACGTTTCATTGGCAATATTTCCCGCGAGCATATCAGCAGTTTTCTCGCCGCACCCGGTATCATTTCGAGCATGAGCACGTCGTCAGCTACTCAGGGGCACACAGCTACATTCAGTGATCTTTTGTCAAGACCCTATTGTTGTGAGTGTTGATCGCCTTTGTGGCCGAGTGTCGCAAATTATGACGATCATTTGATGGCATACGTCCAATATGCCAATGCTTCGTAGGCCCTGGTGCAGTTCAATTATGTCTCCCTGAAACAGCTCTGCCGCTCTGCGCTACGGTATTCTAGACCTGATGCCAAATGTCATACTTTGCACCGAAGACGATCTCGCACATGCTCTTCAGGTTCGGTTGATCAATACAGAGACATCGTCGGACTTGCCGGCTAGTAGGTAACGGAAGTGACGTCGGTATCGATAGCCTATTGAATGAGCAAATGAATCTGGTAATCGAGCCAACATGCTGCGTTAGGGCTTATCTCCCTCTGAACTGCTCCGTTCAGCCATGCATTCCTTCGGGAAGAGGGGGATCTAGTCAAAGGTGAGGTAGAAGGGGCGAGTGAATCTGAGTCGCCGCTAAGACCAAAAGTATATATAGTATCGGGAAGGAGCGACACTCCTTGAGGCCAAGACGGATGGAAGCCGCTTGCCCGTTCCAGGTCGCAGGCCAAATACCTACCCAAGGTACGTACTTGGGAGCCGTGGATATATGGGCTACAGAAATTAAAAGCATAAAAGGCTCGCGACACATTGATGGTCAGAACAAACCGATCAGCTCACAGAGCATGTGCTCCGATGAATCATGCGAATACCCTTACTTTCTTCTGCGCCTTTTTGGCTCTTAGCCCCAGGGCGCAAATTATCGTTTTGGTAATCAGAATCAACCATCGGTTGTCAACGCAGCAGGAGCAAAAACTATTGGGTGCGTGCACAGCCTGAGCGGAGTCTCGTATCAAATTTCCAACGTCAATCCATTCATGGCTTTCCACGTCAACATCCTATCCTTCACACGCCTGAAAAAAATCCTATTACGCAACCTATCATATGTGAATTGTCTTGGGGCCACACCACTGACAGTCTAGCCACCTTTGGCTTATAATCCATCGACCGCGCAGGCACCACGATGGAAGTTTGTCCTGCCGCTCTAGTTTGTCTGTCACCAACAGCGTTATATTGCTAACGGGGTACTGCTGCCAGAAGCCACTTAATGCACGCCACTAGTTTGCTCTGTTGTCCGTCAGCTCAATTCCGCCTCATCACGGCTATCATGGCTCGGTCGGCTCATGGCTCTATATCGGTTCGTCCGACACTATGTCTTGACGACCGGCAATATGAACGGACCTCAAGTATCGAAGCACAAGGCGAAACAAAGAAAGAAGTCGGGACAGAAAAAAACACAGGCAGATACAGGCCGCCATATTCAGGTTTCAACGGTAACATGCTGTCGGGCACCCAACTGCTCAGGCCAATGACGACAATGGCTAACTACGTCTCAACTTGTCCTCGTGTCAAAGACAGCTTTCGTTGCTCCGCCCGCCTCATTCAATCCGCCAGCAAACATCAAAAGGGCAGCACAATTATCAGCCGAGCCTTAGCTGGCAGGAATACGATCCTTGCCCTATCACAGAGCACTCGCCGCATGGTTCCGATGCGAGTCGATGGGCTCGTGCGCCCAGTTACTGTAATAGCAAATGCAGAGAGCAGCCACATGTCATTTGGGCAGAACAGGCATCTTCATTTGTTCGAGCGCTCAGTCGAATGAGTAATTTCCACATGCTTGCTCATGCTGGTTTTTAGTAGCGACACACATCTATATTGCTTCCTCACCCCCTCCATTCCAACCTCTGGTTCTGCAAGTGGCCCTCCCGCTTCTTTTGTATTTTCCATGGATCGAGGAACAGAAAAAGTGCGAGGTCAGCGGTGTTTGCTCCGAGGGGCCAATGGAACCAACGGAAACTTTAGATTGCCCTCACCCTCTTCCTCGGCGCATTTCGACACACAAACTGGCCAACTTCTGGGCGGCACGCTCCGCCTGATCCAAATGCCTAAAAAGGCAATGTTTACAACAACCACCCCCAGGAAACCCACACCTCAACTGGGCAGTGAAAGTTACAGTAAATGGCGGTCGACGAATCCGGAACAAGGATCTTTTGTCATTGAGCATATAGCATGCGCGAAGCTCCCTCCTAGTCTGACACTCCATTGAGTTCCAAGAAGTCGTTTCGTCGGTTGATAACCTACGCCCTCTTCAATGGCGCGGCGAAGACACCAACTTTACAAGAAGTCCCAGTACTAGACAATTGCATGTCCATGGATCGTCTCTAGCGACTGGGGTGGGGAATTGGAAGCACAACATTATACATGACCGCATCCGATATCATCTATCCAAAATGCTGGGCTGGTGGCGCTGGCCATTGATCTCCCCTCAACTCCCCGCAATTATGTCATGCATCACTCATTTCTCCAAGTCCTGTCTTTCCCAAGGCCCTCTTTGGCAGACCTGGAACCTTGGCCATCCCGTTTAAGTATCCGGTGCTGGCTTGTCTCCACAAGCATCCTGGAGCCTCTGGTCGGTTCAGGCCCATCATCCGTCATATGGACACCATCTAGTTCTAGCCTCTGCGTTGTCAGGATCTATATAAGTACTTGTTGGGTGGTTCTTGCCATCAGCGCTGCTCGAGCTTGGCCGCGGTTCAGAAATGCCATGCTTCCAGGCACCCTTGATGCCTGACTCGCTTGACCTGTGCTCCTCATTTTAACAATCAGTGACTCTTTCGGCTTACACATATCTTGCCCAAATTCCCCTGGTCCAACATGTTATATAGAATCTCATCTATGTTTTGTTTTTCACCTCCAAAGGCTGAGCCGAGGTTGTGTTCCAAGTTTCTTATGGAAATTTGGCATGTCTTTCGGAGTAACTCAGTCTCGTGTCTGTAACTGCGGCAAGATCTGTACCTCTCGTCATGAGCTCTCACAGTCACACACGGAGGTCGCGTATCGCTTCGAGCGTTGCGAGGGTCATGTACACCAACGCTGTTTACTTTCCCAATAGTCGAGTCTATCAAGGAGACACTCCTGCATCGCTGAACTACAGTTGCATCAACCGCGTCTATTACGCATACGCCAGTATTGGTCAAGATGGCGGTGTGTTTGTGAGTCCTTCAATTTTTTTGGGTCCCGCCTTTCCACCTTGAGAAATAACTTGTTCCGCTGTGCCACCTTGGGAGCTGTTCGTCCTGACTCGTGTGGGCCATGACCTAGTTGAGCGATGAGTGGGCTGATGCCCGAGCTCCGATAGATGGTGTACAAGGCGCTCTGGGATCTCTGATGCACCTGAAGCAAGAACATTCACATCTACAAGTGATACTCTCCATTTGAGGAGGTTTGTGCTCCGAAATATTCCCTCTCGTCGCCAGCAATGCGCTTCTCAGGGAAAATTTCGCTCGATCTGCTTTGGGGCTGGTCGAAGCCTCCGGGCTAGATGGAATCGACGGTAAGTACAGAAGAAAGCAGAGTATTTGGGCGTGCAATGAAGCAGTCCTGTTTTACTGATCAGCGAACTGATGTGTTTTACTTTGCAGTTGCTTGGGAGTACCCTTGCAGTGTCGAGCAAGGTGCCGACTTTATTGCTTTATTGGCGACAACCCGAAGATATCTGTCCCATGACCAGTATATCATCACGGCCGCATTGCCTGCGTCTACGGCTGTTCTACAATTCATTGACTTTGGTATGGCTGCCACTTATCTTAATCATATCAATTTGATGGCATACGACTTCTTCGGCTCATGGTCACCAAAAAGCGGGCATCATTCCCAATTGTATGCAATGTCCAGGGACGAGCCTTCAGCATCATCCGGAGTCGCATATATCATGTCTCATGGGTTCCCAGCAGCTGGTCTTCTCTTGGGTATCCCCACCTATGGTCGGAGCTTTCTGCATGCAACGGGACCAGGACAAAGATTCCGGGGAGTAGGTGGTAACGAGGGAACGTTCGAGTACACGGAACTACCCCGTAAAGGGGGCAGGGAAACGACAGACAAGCGGCACATATCGGCCCAGTGTATTGGCGGTGATGGAGGCTTCGTTTCGTATGATAATCCAGAAACAGTCAAGGCCAAGGTGGCTTTTGTCAAACAAAAAGGGTTAGGTGTAAGTATTCGATGCGTTGGAAGCGTTTGTGATTCTATCAGAGTTAGTCTATGGCGGAGAAGTATCTCATTAACTTTGATTCGACAGGGGTTGTTCTACTGGAATGGACCAGCAGATTCCAAGGAGAAATCGAGAAGTCTGATCACGGCAGGGTTTCGCGCATTGCATTCTTCCTAGTGGAGGACATACAGGAACAGACAGTGGCATGTATTTTCATTCCGAGGCGTTGAAAGGATTGTTCAAAATACGTTGGTAGCATGGACGCTTGATATATACAACAACCCGATTCTATAGAAGGAGTTACTTGGACAGGAATAGACTCCACTATCTTGAGGTTCTCCGGAGGGCAAATTTGGAGTGGCGGCAGACAGTTCACCTGCTACTGATTCTAATAGTACTATCTCTTCATCCGCTGGAGCTTGCAAGGTTGACTTGAAGACTGGCGGGTCAGGCTTTGCCTTACACGCACAGAGATGAAACAGCCATGTAGACTGTTCAGGAAGGTGTCTGCACAGTCCCACGTCCCGGGGGGCTGGATTCTCAAGCAAGACAGAATTATCCTGACGAAAATTCACGACAGGAAGCTTGGGTGCTTTGTTGCCAACCGACGCGCCATTGATGAGTTGTCCTGGATGGAAGGAGATTGCATAAAGGTTTCATTGTGAGTTGGCATCGGGCACACGTGCACACAAAGGTCAACAAAGCGGCGCTGAGCATCGATCAAGCTCGCCAAGCTCCGGAAGGTTGAGAACGCTACGCACATAGTTGGGAAGCAATAACGAGCCCAAGAAAGGTGGTCAAGCATGACAATGATGTAAACGTGCTGCGGAAGAAAAAAACTCATCCAAGGTCAAATTTCCGGATACGGCCGATATTGGTCATGGCGCCAGGGACATGACAACGAAGTGCCCAGACTCACAAGCTGAGAGTGACCAGCCCTGTCTCGCATGTGCATGCTGCGCGAAGATGGTGGTCGCAGTTGTGTCTCGGCAAGGCCACCCCTCCAGTTCCGGAGCGGCACCTCCTCTTCCGCGGGCAAATTTTTTCCTGTCCTGTTTCCTTCTCTCGCTGCCTTGTGCGATCTGACCAACGTTGGCTGAGAAATTCCGAGTTTGGGTATTTGGAGAAGAGGGCAGAGGGTGTGAGTGGACGGAGGGGAGTTGAGGTTGGTTTTCACACCCTCGATTCGAGCATGGAGCCATTCGCACGTGGAGATAAGATAAGAGCTGTCCAGCAGCGGGTTCGCTGATGTGCTAATATGGGCCTGTGTGCGAAGCAGCCTCATTCTCTCGCCTTGGATGCATGTCACTGCCGACTTCGTCACGCCACTCCTTCAGACTTCCTGTTTGCGCAGTAGCAAACTGTGTTTTTGACCAACACTTCACGCTTAACTCTATACGCTCTGGAAATGCACTGGCTGTCAAAGATGTAGTCTGCTGCTTTATATTGTTCTTCTTGTTACTTTTGGCTGTCAGGTTTTACTCCGCGAAAGCGCTACATCATCTACGCAGACCTTCACGTCTTTTCGCACCTCAACAATGTCGGACAAGGATCCAGAACCATCCTCACCCGGCCCGGAGGGTATCCAGAAGCCCGCAGAGGATCAACATCCCCAGACGACAGCTCCGTTAACACAGCAGACCGACGAGACAGCCGCTCCACCCCTCGAGCCCTTCTTCACACTCATAACCAACACCACCACCGGGTCAACCATCCATCCTCGCGTCCAATATCTCTTCTCCGACGACGATCCTTCCGTGCTATCTAATCCCGTGGTCGAAGGCTCTTCACGCCCTCTCGTTGTCGATCTCGTCCCCAACACCGATAACACAAGCTGGGCCGTCTCATGGGCATCCTCCCTGTCGCCCGACTTTGCCCTCACGAATTCCTACATCTCCGTGCAAGACGACAACAACGCCAGCGACGACAGGTCTACCACGCTGCGAATAGAAGGTGTGGAGCGCGACCCGCCCGAATCGAGTCCATCGCTGCCGAGTTCGGGAAGCGGAGCGGCCCTGGGCAGAGAAGACGTAAGTTCGCTGGCGGATGAGTTTCGACGCCGTATAAGGATTCTCAAGAAGGTTGTCGGCGAAGGCGAAAAGAGGAGAATGATTGTGGAAGCGCAAATGTCTTTACAGGGGCCTTTACAAGATCAACATCTGCCAGACTCAGATGATGTTGTCGTCGAAGGAGAATCATCTCACGAGAAGGATGCCGTGCGAGAGTCGCTGCGTGCAGAACATGACGAGGCGGTAGGGTCGGCGTGGGGGTAATACAGGGATGTGCTTTTGACCTAGCAAGCGTGTTGTTTTTGGGTCTATGGTTTGGATTTACTGGTTTTTATGGCACTTTGGTGTATCGCATTTTGGAATGTTGCATGCCGCGATGGTCAATCACGAATTGCATGTCATGTTCAGATATCAGGACAGGAAACTATACTATGGATGCAATAGACTTTGGATTCCATCAGCTACATTTGCTATGGCTATTTGTCCAACAGCAAGCTTTTGAATGGGGCATTGACTCAGCTAAGATGCCTTTACAATTGTCAGTAGCTTATGGGTCTTGTCCATGTTGTTGCTTGGTCTCGCCAGTTTGGTCTCCAGTCCTACGAAAGCCGCAACACAATGGATAAGTCAACACTTTCGTAGAATATACGTACAAAATAAATGACTAAGAAATGTCGATCGATTGAATGCGTGAATCGGACGCTCCGTCTATATGGGACACATCGATCCCCTTTTTCTACCACTACTAGAAAGCGACGGCCAATAGTCCACGACGACGGCGAAGTGCTTATAAACTTCTCCGTCGCGATCAAGTTCCTGCAGCCATACATTAGGGGAATCAGTATGGCAGACGCCAGGCTTCTAGTATTGTTTTGAGGTTCGGGTGTTTGGCATAGACTGAACTCTGCTGCCGTTTCTGACGAGGTTAGAGGACAGAATAAGTGCTTGTGTCTTCTGGCGATTTTCTCTTTCCATATGCTTAACCCGCATGAAACCTCCATCTGAATCCGGATTCTAGCACTCTTTCTCCAAGTTGTCACCATGGAAGTTGTCGGGTTGATAGCCAAACTCTTCTGATGACTGAAAGTCTCCGGTTAGGACTCTTTTCGGTTCCCGTAACTGGTATCTTAGCTCTGCTTCTTGGATCCTTTGAAGGGAACTGCGCAGAGTGGTCGATGCATGATCACTTAAGTACATGCTCTTGAGAGGATGGGCGTCTGCTCTAATACGTAAAACTAGTTTGGAATGCCCATGGTTCGTAGTCTTATTCTCTCTCAAGGAGTGATCTCGGGGGTTTGAACGTCACCCATATCGTCACTTTATTATTGGCAGTTCACATTCAAAGTATGCGAGCTGACGCGGTCACAGTATGAAAAGTATTTATTACGGTATATCTCAACGCCCCTGATGCTATAAAAGATGAAAAGGTCCAGCTAGCCCACTTCTTGCCATGACCAGCCAAACGCGATCTGCATGTGTCGTGGCAGCGCACAAAGTAAAGCCAGGGATGTAGAGCAATCAAGCAACTCCCAAGATGATTATCATAGCATGCCGTGCTGAACCAGCCTCTCCATGTGGCTACGCCATCCTAGTTCGCTTGTTCATGGAGACAATCTCTGCCGGCGATCCGAGATACTTCAGGGGCAGACCATAAGCGCCGGGGAACGAGAAAGAAAATGGAAACAGAGCCGATGAGGCCTGCAGGCGCATTGTCAACGATGACTTTTATACAATAAAAGAAAAGATAGATTGCCCGTCCCGCTGAGGTGTGTTGTGTGTGTTGTTGTAAAAATTCAATAGCAATCGCTCGAAGTTCGCATCCCTGAACGCATCGCGACAGTCTAGTTTCCGAGATGAAGCTGGCGCCGCTCATGTCGCCCAAATTCAACACCAGTATAAGAACAAGCCAATTGATCCAGTCAGATTGTTTGTCTTCACTTAACCAATCTCTCAGTTGTTTGGCAGTTGAGGAAAGTGGATGCGTGTGTTTGCAATGCGGTGCATCTGCTCGGCGAGGGCTTGGTCGATAGGGGCTCTGCGTTGCAATGCGTTGGCATCGGGAGCGGCAACGTTCAAGAAGCTGGAAACGACGCTGTTGGTCAGAGACTCGATTTCTCGCTTGACATTCTTGTTGCCCCCGTTGTTGTTGTTCTGGCCGCGAATGATGAAGATATAGATCAGGACAATGATGACGACGACAATAATGGCCACTATGAAATATTGTCAGCGATCCAGATCTTGGTAAGATATTGCATCCGAGGTCATGCTTACCGCAGATACCCAGGCAGATCCACTTCTTCTTTCTCGTCTTTCGCGCGGTGTTGACGGCAACACCGATCTCTTCATTACCCTTATCGAGGTTGTCGACAACCTCCTCGCCCTTCTGCTCAATCTGCATGACAGCGGCTTCCTGTTGCACAACCAGAGTGTCCATATCCTGGAAAAGCTGGGACAACTCCACCATCTGCTGTTCGATTTTGAGCAGCTCAGCGTGTCGGTCCTGGACAGCACTAAGCGCGGCGCGAGCGTTCTGTTGTCGGTCACTCTGCATCAAAGCCTGGGCAAAGACCTGGTTGTTATTCGTGTCTTCGACGACAGCCCTGACCTCCTCTTCTGACGCATCGGGGCGAACAATATGGTATTGACGCTTCATCTGATCCTGAGTTCGCTTGCGGAACTGGGACTCGATCTGCTGATATTGCTGGATGGCGCTCTTCAGACGACGGTCGATGCGGTCAACCTGACCGCGATACTGAGCAATCTGCTGAGGAGGCTTGGATTTAAGGGTGCGAACACGCTCAGTAAGGCCACGATACAGCGCCATCGTGTCGGTCGAGAGAGAGTCAAGCTGCCTGTTGACAGTGCTAGCAGATGAGCTATCGGCATCATCCAGGGAGCGCTGCTGAAGCATGCGGAGCTTCTCGAGGTTGTGCTCGACTTCATTGATGCCGTTGTCGATGCCGCTGCATTCGTCGAGGATATTGCGAGTGGCACCTCCAGTGTTGCCCCCATAGCCCGCGTTCTGACCAAGAGGAGCCATCTCTACGTTAGACCCTGCCACCACGCGAGGTCAGTATTCCAGTCCTGTTTGATTGATCTCAGTCCGGCGTCGCGCCGCTTTGCGTACCTCCATAGGCATTATCCTGGCCATAACCGCCACCGGTGTTACCACCATATGGTGATCCATAGCCGCCAGGGGTGGTATCCCGCTGGTCGTAAGGATTCTGTCGCCCACCGTATCTGCCCGCACACTCATCGTTAGCTTTCTGCTGATATTGCAGAGAACGCGTCGAGCCGCCTCGTCGCGGCAAGCACCATGAGCATGGTCGAGCCTCGAGCGAAACAGAATCATCTGGTTTGATGGATGATTAGACTAACCCGTACTGTTCCGTCATTGTCAGTCAGATATCTACGCAGATAATATAAATCAAACCGAGAAGGACGACATAAGTGACGAGGGGCAGGAATAGGGAGGCGATTGAGCAGGACACGCACACGGCGGGAAACAATCAGGTTTCCATGCGCCATAGGCGTTGTCCTGGCGGCACAACAAAGAAGCTCGAGGCAGTAGAGTTGCCGGCCCTTGAGCGGTTGAAACGCCAATGGAAGGAAGTCAAAGGTGAAACACTCACACTCATGGTGGAATCGAAGAGCGCCTGGCTCTTGGCGATATTCTGCAAATAGAAGCGAGGCCAGCGAACAAACGAAGGATGAGAAAGAAGGGGGGACTCGATGAAGAGGCCGCAGCGGCTTTTGGGAGCGGTGCGAACCCGAGGATGCGTAAAGGATGAAGGGAAAAGGTGTAGAAGGACAATTGCTCGACTAGGAAATCACAGTTGAGACGAAGGAAAACGAAGCGAGCAAGGGTCGCACAGGGATGTGTTGCAATGGTCTGGTCGTGGTAAGATATGGTGGCGGCGAGGCAATCAAAAGGGCAGCAAAAGGGGGTCCAGCGCCTGCGCCCGCCTGTGGCACTCGCAGTGTCCGGTCTGGGCTATCTGGTGTCTGGTGTCTGCTCTGTCGTGTAGCACAAACACTAAATTTGCCGCAGCAGGGCTTTGGCGCTGGGCAGTCAACCACGAGAGAGTACAGGAGGGTACCGCGTTGACGCAGCAAACGCCCGCACATACACAGGTATAGAGACCTGCTTCCTCAACTGCCCCTTGCGCTAAAATGGCCAACGACTCCAGTGATCGGCAACCACTGGCTACTGCTGGCTGCCACCAATCGCCAGCAAAGTCTCCCGCTTCCCAACACCTCGTGTTCAGTCGTCCTTGGTTGGCTGCCAATGAATTATGGCTTCTGCGTTCACGCACTCTCGCTGGAGCCTCCAATTCACCGTCACCAATTGATATACAAGCTTTCTGCCATCTCACACGACATCTTTGAGCCCTTCTTGGACAACCTGCCAACACGGTTAGCCTCCGCATCGACTGGATCGAGCTGCCAACATGATGCAATTACTCGTATCAAGGTCCGGCTGGCCCCAGTGTTCCACAACATGCTAGGCGACATGAGCCTGTACGGAGTAAGCATCCCTCTTCCATCCTTCCACTAATACCACTTGACCCTTCTTGCAAGCTCCAATGCCTAGTTGGTCGTAACCGCAATTCGAGACATGGTGCAACAAGCCCCAAGCCCGGGCGAGGGGCTTGTGCGGTGGATTTTAGGGGCTTTGATGCGACAGTCCGATCAAACAGTGTCTTCCACAAGCGTCATGCAAAGAGCGAACTGAATCGTCATCCAAACTTGGTCCCGTCTCCAAATGGATATCCAGCTATCCTAGGCGCGTGAAGATGGTCGCATCCACAGCCTGTTCCAACCATAACGTCAGACGACGAGTGGCTTCTTTCAGGTAGCTGGCCCTGCATTAGAGCCGCCCTTGGTGGAGTGCGAGTCCCTGGTTCGCCGCGGGCTGACTGGACAGAAGTGGCCGAAGTGCCTGGTGGAGAGACTAAAATAGTATGCTAAACAGCCTGGTTTCATCTGCAAGATTGATGCCCAAATTCGTTGGAGGTTCGGCCTTGTTTGCGGCCGTGTACGAGCGCGTTGCGATTGTGCGGGTACGGGTTACGTGCTGCTAAGTGGTCAAAGACACTGAAATCTCTCTCCCTTCCTGGCTAGGTGGACGATTTTCTTGAAGGGATCAGTTACAGCAAGTGATGAGAATACTGAAATGAGGCCATTTTTTCCGAACTCATGCCTAGATTACACGACCTGAGCTCATCAAGACTGCTGGGCATAGAAGAATCTGCGGCAAAGGCGAACTCAAGCATCTGAGCATTGAATAATTACGCTCGTGACTATGATGCTTGCGCGCCAACAAACCCCTCTTACACCTTATCAATTTCATGCCAAAACCGTTCTACATACATTACGAGACATGTCCTTTTCAATTACAATACGGCGTGAGCTGACACATAGCTGACACTGAAATCACTAGGTTTGTCCACGAGGTTGCTGCGCTGATACTGTGTGATCTTGAATCGAGCCTTTCCGTCATCGTTTGCCTCTTTGGCAATTGTTTCCAATGCAGCCATGGCCACGCCAATAGGATGTCTGCCGCAAACCGTATTCTTCGTCTGCTTGAGATTATCGACAAAGGCATCGTGACTTCCACTCTTGACCGCGTCCATGGCCGACTCGTCCAGCAGTCTGATGGTTTCATGGATGGGGGCGCCAGTCGGACGGCTATCCGACCTTCTCAGGTTTACCAGTTTCGTAGGATCGCTATCAGGAGAGTAGACCATGTATTGAAAATGAGCTCCCCAGTGGCAAAAGTCAGAGCTTATAATAAAGGCGTTCTCTTCATCTTTCAGGTAGGGGACGAGGATTCTGCCAACGTTCTTCTCTTCGTCTCGGTCATTATCTCCAATCAAGATAGGGACAATGGTAGGAAACTTATCCGGTGACCCAAATGTCTCTTCGCAACGCTTGTAAAGATACGGCAAATGCATCTCCAAGGAATGTTCTGCTGAATCTCTTGACTTGGGAATGTCGCCCATCTGCCCTGCCTCTTTTACCCTCTGGATCACGTCCCTGTCCACGGTGAAATCGCCAAACGGTGTGGCATACTTGTCATACGTGGTGACGGCACATCCGTCAAGGTAGTATGTGTGTGAGGGGCCGAGAACGAATACTCGTTTCGCTTTGCTGAGATCCAGGCATTTATATGCCCAAGCGGCGCAAGGGCCTGAGAAGGTATATCCGGCATGACTAGATATCGTCTTGAGCATATTGTTTTCATGATATGAGGAATTTAGATATGACTCAGGACTCACGGTGCAATGACAATTCTTGCGCCTTTGATGGGTAGTGACGAGCCATCAATGGCATCGGGGACTTCTGATAGATAATCATCGAGCTCGCTTCCCAGCTCATCTGGCGAAGCAACATACCAAGAGCCTGCCTTCCCAGCCTGCCTGGTGCTCATTGTGTTGTTGTTGCGAAAAACAAATTTCGAAAGGAGGTGCACTGGTGCGAAGAGAGGCGAATTTACAGATCTGAATCGAGAATTTGGGGGTTTTCGCATTCGGATGGGATGCTGAGGAAGAGATCTGGTGATAAGGCGTCGCGCAAGCACGGCTCAGCTGGAAGCTGTCACTGCCCCGCTGAAGTCTGCGGGGTAGCAGCCTGAGGAGTGTCGAGTGTGCATGAAACAAGAGGCAGTCAAGGAAAGTGAATGATGATGTGTGGTACGGTATTGGACCTAGATAATTTATGTACTACTCTATTGGCTTTGATATTGATTTCTCGACATATACCTTCCATTAACAGCATGCAATTTAAATGCCATCGTCATTATACTGGAGTGCGTACCTGACTTGACAGCACACGGAAATGACAGTTGATTCTACGATTATACATCTAGGACCTGTGATAAGTTTTATCTTGCGATTATTTTAAAAAAAATATACATATACATATATCTATTCATGCATTGTTCGAGATATGCAGTGCTCTGTCTCTCTTCAGAGTGCTCCCGACCCTCCCTGCCAGAGCCACTTACACGTTGTAGCCAGCGGTGGCATAGCCCAGTATTTCACACAACACCATGATATTCAGAGCCCTATATAGCACATCCAGGTACACAAAGATCTTATTTTTGCATTAAAGAAAGAAAGATAAGTATCAAATTTGGATTGTTCCTGCTTTAAAGAAGTCAGTCTGTCCTATGATGTCACGGTCGGTACTGTGACAACCGCTGGATCGAGGATGTGGGGCACCGGACTAGAGGAGGTCACGTGCGGCGTCACGTGCTACAGGGGATTTCCTGCCCTCGCATGTATAACACTATAGCTTTCTTTTTCTCTTTATCTTCGTTGTTCGTAGTCAATCCACATCAATTGCAGCGTTCCAACCTGCGCCCGTTGAATCGTGCCGTGACATATGAAGGGAGACGTAGGGTAGACCAGAGCTGCAAGATCCAAAGCGGACCCTGAACTCATCAAAACCCCACTTACTTCCAAAGAAAACGACCGGCGGACCAATCACATCCATCAATGGATGCTTTGCGGAAAAATTAAAATTCCTTCGCTGCACCATTGAGACGCAAAAAAGTTCTCGAAAAGAAATTCGTGTATACCGCACCGCACCCGCAACGACCTTTGGATATCAACGCTCACAATGTCATTCAGAGGCGGCCGTGGCGGCGGCTTCGGAGGTCGAGGAGGCGGTGGTTTCAGAGGTGAGTAAAATTCTGCCAAGTCACCAAGGGTGCAAAATCGAGGACTCGGCAGACCTTCAAGTTTGGCTACGTCGAAGCTGGATTTGGAGGGACCGCCCACGCTCATTGCGCAAATCCTGTGGAGGGCAAATTCAGCTGACCGATGAAAAATAATAGGAGGACGAGGCGGTAGCTTCGCCCCTGCTGGCCCCCCAGCCGAAGTCCTGGAAATGGGCGCCGTCGAGCACGCCGTCGAAGGCGAGATGTTCTGCCGCTCCTCCAACGTCAAGATCCCCTACTTCAACGCCCCCATCTATCTCGAGAACAAAACCCCCATCGGCAAGGTCGACGAAGTCTTGGGACCCATCAACGAAGTCTACTTCACCATCAAGCCCCAGGAGGGCATCGTGGCAACGAGCTTCAAGTCTGGCGACAAGGTGTACATTGGCGGCGACAAGCTCCTGCCTCTCGAGAAATTCCTGCCCAAACCCAAGGTTCCCGGCGAGAAGAAGCCCAAGCGAGCGGCCGGTGCTCGCGGCGGCCGTGGTGCTCCCCATGGAGGACCCCACGGTGGTGGTCGTGGAGGCTTCGGTGGACGAGGTGGTGCCCGCGGCCGCGGCGGCTTCTCAAGGGGCGGCGGTCGCGGAGGTGGTCGCGGGGGCTCAGGCGGTTTCTCTCGTGGCCGAGGCCGTTTCTAGACGACTTGACATTTCGCGAAGGAAAGTGAAAGAGAAAGGAAACAGGGGAGACATTAAATACTCTGTGGGGATGTGCTTTGTCCTGCCTTGGACTCAGGGTGACTGAAAAAGGGAGTGCTCTTGCAAAGGTACATATTGGGCGTTTACGGACAGATTCTTTTGGCCGCTGTGGTTTTGTACGGGGGCATACTTTTGTGAGCTATATGTATTCAAACCGTTGCATCTACCCATATGGCTAGAGGGTTTATGATTCTTCGGGATATCTGGAATTGAAAGCATTGACGAAAGGGAATGTGTTTAGTTGATGGTGCTGATGAGTTTGGTGTGGTGTAATTTGACGACTAGCTGATACCAAGAGGTCCAGCTCGTCATCCTTGCATTCCATGAATTAAGGTACTTGTAGAAGCGGTTAGTATAGTGTTCGACTATTCGAGCAATTGAGTAAGTAATAATGGTAATGGGCAAGATTGGTAGACGAAAGTTGGTTTCCTTCGCCTCACTCTATACCCAATTAGAACGAATGAAAGGGCTGAGAAGATATCGTACACCTCACATTATGTCGTCGGATGTTCTATGCTGCGAAATGAAATCAGAGAGTATATCGAGACAGATAAAGAACAAATTGAATCGCCAATGCTCTTATGTACATAACTTGGCCGTGTCCGATAGATAGTCCAACCTCGATCGAGAATCTAACCACAGGTTGTCCCGTCCCATGTCCTCACCTTCAGAACACTAAGCAGGTCAGGCAATTGAGACAAAAAGATGTAAAAAAGAATCGAGCTTGGAAAATCAAGCAAATTAAGATAAGAGCAAAAAGAAATGTCCCCGGTGAGACTCGAACTCACGGCCTTCGGATTACTCCAATCCGGGATTGGATCATACTAGTATCTAATGGACGGTTAGTGGGCTGATGGACCCGAATGAGGGTGGTAGTGGGTGGTACTAACGAGACCGACGCTTTAACCAACTAAGCCACGGAGACCGAGCTTGTTGAACGGCCATGCCTTATTTAGTATTATGAAGTCTACACACAACTCTCGATGATTGAATCACGGGTTTCTTATGCGAAAGCCAGACTGAAAGTTACTTTTCGACGTTTGTTGCGTACTGCAGGGTCTGCTTAACATTTCTTGCGCCCATTATACCGCGGTTGCAATCGGGATTGGGATTGCTGTCGAAGGACGTTGGGCCTACGGGGGCGTTCCTAGCAAGATTTGCGGAATGAATGGTTTGTGCCCACCTTGAGGCTTGGACAGAGGCAAAAAAAAAAAGGCACAACACAAAAGATGATCTCGAGAGAAGAATAAAAGGTTTATCGTAGGAAGTTGTATCTTAACCCTCAGTCGAGCCCAGCAGCAAGTGCTCACATGCGACAGCCGTTGTAGCAGCATGTACACGCATAACACACATCAAATTCCTCGAGCATTAATTTCAGAACCGCTTTCATGTATTCACGAAGACTATCTCATTTCTTTCGAGACTAACGAGTCTTTAAATTTTCTCTCGCTAAGCCCGTCAAGCTCCGGGCATACGTCGCGCCGCGCGTATAAACAAATCAAGCTCCAATGTTGCTCGCATTGTACAAAACGCCACCCGTTTGATTACAGTAGAACGAAAAAGAAAAGAAAATGAAGGTGTTACAGTAGCTAAAAGAAAGTGAAATGCCTTTGCCCTGGTCTTGATAACCTTGGGCCGCTGTGTAGCGATTTGTGGAGTGAGAGTATCTTAGCTCATGGCAGAATGCGTGAATCCCCCCGCAATGTCTATAATTGGTTTGCTTTTCAAGTCCCTATATTCGTTCCTTGATCTCAATGAAAGGAAGCCGAGTATTAAATTGAATCTCTCGTGTGCCACAAAGTCTAGTCAAAGCATCAATGAGCATGGTTGTGGTTGTGGTTGGCATCGCCCTGCGTAGAACCACTTCCTCGTCGAGTTGATGACGCTTTGGAAGATGTCTCAGCGCCAGGGCAACAGCCTTGCTCTTGGCAGTCATCTATGCATTCTAGCAGACAAGAGTTCTCGCCGGTCCCGTCCAGGCCACCATCTAATCGCAGAGCTGCAGCATCCCCGGCGTGTCGGTGTTGTTGATCAAGGCAGAACTCGGGCTGGATGGTTGCACTGTGGATACCGTAGCCATGAAGACACTTACGTGCTCTCTTAGCCAGCTGCATGTACTTCTCGCCACTGTGCTCGTTGATGGGGAAAGCAACCTGCAGATGCATACTGGCGACAACCTTGGTATCGGACAGTTGCCAGACATGAATGTGGTGGCAGCTGACCACTCCAGGAAGGCCTTCAATGTCTTGACGGATTTCTTGAATGCTGATGTTCTCAGGCGTGGCTTGCAAGAGTACTCTTGCGGTAGCACGAGTCAGTGGAATAGATGTCTTGAGGATGATGGCCGTGATGACAAGCGATACGGCGGGATCGCAGTACAGCTTGCCGGGCCAGTCTGTGAGCCAGATGATGAGCGCGGTGATGATGACGCCGACGTTGCCCAAAGCATCGCCGAGGACGTGAAGCATCATGGCGTTCATGCCCATGTCAGCGTGGTTGTGGCCACTGGCCTTGGTGCCAGCCTTGCGTGGTAAGGTGTGGTTATGACCATCGTGCACACTGGAGTCTCGGCGAGGCCGCTTGTGCGAGCCATGCGAATGAGAGTGGTTGTCAAGAGTTCCGTTATTGCCCTTGGCACCGCGGGTCAGAAGAGGAGATTCCTCGTTCACTTCGGTCGCCGAGTCGCCGATGGGGGCGTCTTCACTCGTATCACTTCCGGCAACCAAACCCGCACCTGATGATGCAGCCAGACTGGCGGCAATGATATCTTGACGGAAGCTGGCGGGATGAATGCTCATGTCTTCAATGCTCTGGAAGCGGGAGTGCCCACTCTTACTGGAACGTCGCCTCGCACGTCCTCTTGATTGTGTGGGAGTGCGGTTTTTACCGTTGACATCATCACGACCCGATGTATCATCCCCGAAGCGAATGCGGCGATTGGCTTCGGAGCCCTCGTTGGCGCGTCTCACAATAACCTCTGGAAGGACATCACCAACGGCCCCGTCCTCGTTGGCCACATCGCTGCGCAGGTCGCTGCGCAGGTCGCCAGACTCTCGCCTATCGTCAATGGCGTGTTCATGGTCGTGATCGTGATCGTGATCGTGATCGTCGTCGTCGTGGCCATGGCCATCTTCCTCGTCGCCGTGGGAATGTCCATGGCCGCCGAGGACAATAAAGCCAAGCAAGTTGGACGCCAGACCCGCACATCCGACAATAAGGATGAGCTTGGGTTGGTTGATCTCGGGGGGTTCAACGAATCGAGTGAGAGCCTCGAGAATAATAGATACGCAGAGCGCAATGAGGAAGACGGCGTTGAAAAAGGCACCGAGGATCTCAGCGCGAACCCACTAAAAAGGGCGAATATGCCATGTCAGCAAGAGTTTCATCATCCCACATGATGGAGTTGATCCAAAGTGCGAACGTACTCCGAATGTAAATTCGTCCGTGGTCTCTTTCTGTGCGGCGACGACAGCCCACAAGCCGATGACGAGGGAGATGATATCGTTTAGCTGTGGCAATGGGTTAGTAATCGTGCAGGTGAAACGGATCGAGTCCAACAGAGGGAAAGGTTAAAACGGCGTACCATGTGGAAAGCATCGGCCGTCAGTGCGAGAGAGTGAGCGAGAAAGCCACAGATAAGTTCGAGCAAGAAGAAGGCCGTGTCGATGGCAATCATGACCTTGATCCGAGTGCTCTTGGACCAAGCCATCTTGGAGCCCATATCGACGACGGGTGGCGCGACGATGCGCAGACGCTTCTCAAGCGGCGATGACGGAAACGGGCGCAAGCAATGGCCTCTCTGACGGCGCAAGGCTGGTATCCCGCAACAGGAAGGCCACGACAGTCGAACGATGGAGTGTTGAAGAAAAGAATAAATAAAAATTAGGAAAAGGGAAGGTTCGGAGAACGAGATCGCAGGCTTTCGTTAGCGCAGCAGGGTACGTCAAGCGTTGCATGTTTTGGTCCAAGGTGGGGTGGGCGAGCGCTCCAGTGCTTGCTGCAGTGTTGGAGTCAAGCCAAGCCAGTTCACGTCAATTGCTCTGCTGCTCGGCCTATAACCTGGACCTGGGCCTGCCTGGGTCTGCTCTGCACCTGCGTCTTCATTGGGTCCAGCCAGCAGAAGGGTCAAGATTTGGCCACTTGCAGGGTGCGGCAGCGTGGCCGAGTGGCACCATGCTCGACTAGAACATTGGAATTAATGAATGCAACGAACCAGCCCTGCCAACCAGTTGAGGCTAAGGGCGCCGCTCCGGGCCTCCTGCTTCCAATTCTGCATGTGGGCTTCCAGTCTGGGCTATCAACAACGGTTGGTGCAGTTTGAGCGAGACCTGAAGAACTTTGTGAATGAACTGTTTCCAGGCTTAAAGTCTTCCTCTCCTTCTTTTGTTACTCCATGTGCCTCGAATGGTGTATCACGCTGCGTTTGCCAGCGAAGGACAGCGACATGAGAAGCCGAGCACCACGGCAATGCCGAGCATAGCACAGAATCAAAGGGCAAGCAAGGAGCGCATTTCCGTCCAAGCTGCCCTTATCCGCCGTCGGCCTTGTCGCGGGTCAATCAATAGCTGCTAATGAACCCTAGACCTTGCCAAACCAGGCGGGAACGCAAAATATGACGGAATGCGGGATACAGAGTAAACAGCCAGCACACACCATTGACGCAATGTTTGGCATGTTGGCGCCGCTGCCACTCGCCTACTATTAGTGGACAATCCTCGAACTGCTCGACTAACGCAATTGCACGCTGACGATGCTTCGGTGGCCTTTGTGCATACATCGGCCCCATTAGCGCAAACGGTTGTGCACAAACACGACCGATAAAACCTGGCGTTGTTTGGAGCAGCACATGGCATGGGAGTAGATCACATTTGAGAGCAGATTGCTGGTACTGTACCCCCGGACAAGCGCTCAATCCTTCTCAAGAGAATCAGGCAAGTCTGGGATTGATGCTTCATGCACACATATTACGGCTGGTGCCCCGTGTGACTCGCTAGCCTCGTGGACTGCTCTCGAAGACGTCGAAAATGAAGGTGCGAGTTTGGCTCAATTTCATCTCGTTAGAGCGACCAATTGAAAGTGGAATCACAGTTCACATCTTGACAGGTCTTCTCTGAATTGAACAACCATGAATTCAACTTCTTGGTTGGCAGGGTTTGCTCCAGAGCAGCTAGCGTACTGACATGTTTACGCGATAGGCATTTTCGCGGCGCCCCATGTCGTACGGGTGTCGTACTTTCTAGGCGAGGAGGGAAGAGTGGCCGGGAGCCGACAGGCTGACTGACGGACAATAAGGACCATTCTCTATTCTCTCGATTTTAAAATTCATTGACAAGCCGCAAGCCAACGACGGCATGCCGCCTTCAATGTTGGGAGACGAGTCAGATTGTGGCCAAGGCGGGGCCGATGGGTCGTCAATCCCTGTCGCATCTCCCGGTTTCCGAGCTCCAACCGCCGTGTCCTTCCAGGGTAGCGTCGTAAGTTTTCCCATTTTGTGCTTCTTCACTTCGTTTGCAGAGCGTAGAGAGCACAACCTGCCGTGTTATAGCCGTGAGACTGGGGTCAAATGGAGCTGTATATTCTGGCGGAAGCCTCCTGTGCTTATCCCCAAGATCTCGTGACCGGCTGAGACGTCGAGTCGCTGCAGGACGACCTGTTATGTCCGGCAAGAGGAGCCATTATTCCTGCCATCCTGCCCTGCGTCATGCCCTTTCAACAGTCGTAGGGTAAGCGGCCCATGATGATCGATAACGAAAACTCTTCCCCAGCGGTTCTAATTCATTCGCTTGAAAGATTTTTTTTTTTTTTCTACTTTTCTGAACTAGTCAAGCGCTCAACTGCTTTCTGCCCCAATATCTCGGCCCGAGCCCGCTGACGCTGGAAATATTATCGGACTCGAAAAGATCCTGTGGGTTGTCCAAGCTACTGCCCCACGGCAGCTCGACAGAGAGAGACGGGCATGCCCCGCAGTGGCTTTCACCACTTTCCTTTCATATCCCAATCTGTTCTGACATGCTGAAGCGAGATGCAGTCATGGCATAGTCTGCATCGTCAAATAATATATTAATATATGTACGAATATTGATCGAACCGCAAGCCAGGGCACCACCACATTCATGTGTACGAGTATTACAGAAGCTCCCGGAAATCCTCCGAGACAGAAAATATCCGGAGCGTTCTGGGTATCCACAACGGCTTGACGAAGCTCCGGATCTGGTGGAGGCTTGGCCCACAGTGGTAGAACACCATTGAAACCCACCGTTTGTTGGTCCCCATCTGGTTTCTTAGCCACCACAAACAAACAGGAAGTCGTTGGGTTTGGGGTGTTGCACGCTATTGATATGAGGAGCAGGCGATATGAACTGAGGATTTTATGCGCTTACAATTTCCACCACGGACTGGCCATCAACAGGAACTGACTGCTGCACAAGCTCGGTACACACTATGCCTGTGGGGCTAGGGAAAATGCTCTTCCGCCAGCGTCCTAATTGCTATGATGATTTGGATTCTACTGCAACATTTGTCCTTTCGTTGACCATCTTCAAAGTTTTCTGACTTGACCAGAATGCTGAGAGGTCCGTGCTCGAATCGGAAAGGCAAGGGTCTCGCTACCACACTAGTAGGTGGACTCCCTCCAAAGAATGGACGCAGATTTGTGAGCTGGGAAGCCTCGACATTGACTTTTCCTGCCTGCTGGGCGAGGGAAGTTCAAGCAGGCTCGCGGAACCTCAATTGCCGCAAGCTGGAATTGCCCTTGTAAGAAGACTGCTTCGGGACATTGCTTCCATGACGGAGTTACTTCTCTGTGTGCGTTTCCTCCAGGAAGTTCATGGCCGTTAACGATTTACGAGAAGCCAATGCATCGCATAGAAAAAAATGGCCTTTGTCTCGGCCAGCCGCCTGGTTCAATTATAGCCTCGGATCTGTCTGGTGTGGACACTATGCCATACTTTTCAAGGTTGCTATAGAAGGAATCACGATATAGAAGAGGATTGTAACGATGACTCCCACCGTCTCAGGTTGGTTGTCAAGGCTGCAAAGCCTACTGAAGAACGTCATTTCCACGAGTCCCTGATGACAAACTGAGGACTCCTCGTCAATTGTGATAAGCAATATGAGGATTTCGACTACGATCGGAAGCCAACCAACGTAATTCGGCGGATTAAAGGGAATCTATTGCACTACCAGAATCATTGAGAAGCTGGATACAAGGTGTTTTGCCAGCTTCGATCACACTACTTGCAATGCCTAGTGCTTGACGATAACTCGACCCGCTTGGATGAAGCCAGTATGAAGACGCTTCCAAGTGTGCCATTATCGTTCCGTGAGATCTGTCGTGTTTCCTAAGGGGCTTTTTTGCAGGTCGTTTTCATCCAAAGAAAAGTCAACAGCACGTTGAAGCATCAAATCCGGCACCAGGGCACTTTCTTGGCATCAGTAAATGACCGTATGCGAATTCGTCAATACAACATTCGACGAGGGCAGAGTCTTGCACAACTTGGGCTTATCACACCGCCCGCTCCGCGAATTGTCACGGGTCGAGTCCCTCTATGAGTGATGATGGATCAAGCATATGATCCATTGATGCGGCTATGATCACAAGGCACGAGATGTGACTCCAAACCGCAGAAGAACTCGGCCGAGCAAGACTACTTACTCGAAGCTGAAATGGAACCTATCGAATTTTATGAACGTTCTGCCGATACAGCTCTATGACGCCTTCACTGCTAGTCTTGTTGCACGTAACTGGATACTGATATTGATTGTGTCAGATATCATGCTGCCACGCCGGTCTTCGAAAACACCAACCTTGTAGGCAGGTCATGGTCCCCGCAAGGAGGTTTGGCAACATTTCCATGTCAGATCAGTTGTTGTGATGGGAGCTTGATCTGGGTTGAACTTGTTTCTGCCCATCGGAGCCGAATCATGCCATTACGCGCTGTTTCCGATGGAAGAAAGCTTCCAAGCTAGCCCTTCGGCCCAGCATATTTCCTAGTAAGATTCTGACAGATGCTTCAAGTCCTTTTCATCCGACGATGTGCGTGCTGAGCCGAGTTTCAGTGTCCGACTGGAGGAGTTAAAACTCAATTAGAGTATTGGATTGGGTGTCACAGATCCCGATACCAAATCTCGTACCCAAAACAAATGAATCATTCAATCAGCGATTAATCACAAACCTTGCCCTATGGAAGAAAGGAGTATCATGTTCATGTCCGAATAGGACCAATATAATACAGTCTCACATTCTGAGCGCATGTTTGTCGCCAAGTCTCGATAAGAACGGACATCTTTAGACCTCTCCACGTCGCATCTATGCCGCTTCAGACTGAACCCGGCTTTTTGGAAAGATTATCGAAGTCTACGTCTTGCTGGAAGTTAATAACTTCTCCTCTTCAGAGCATCCCCTGAAGGGCCAACTTTGACCCCTTCAATCCTGTACTAAGACAAAATGAGACCCCTTGACGCATGTAATTGCTTTGTCGTAGCGACCATCTCCTCTCGACCATGCGTAATACGAAGCAATTGCTCTTCCCTTAGGCCGGAAAGGCGCTTGTCACGTAAATCTGCGGAACGAGAGACATGTATAGAGCGAACCAAAGATGTTGATTTCGCTTCATCGGATGATGCAGGACATCAAGTTTTCTTCATGCCGTTGCCTGTGAACAAGAACGTCTACTCTGTTTTGTCGATGATCCTCTGCAAGACGGAAACGTATACTCGCAATTCTATGCAATGTCTAAGAACCTCGGAGTGGTCAAGCACAGGAGTCTGCTTCTACGCGCAACTTCATCCGTAGTTGTCTTGAGATACTGCTTCACACGGGTTCAGACTTTGATGGCGTATTCAGTTGCTTCAGGACGTCAGTAGGTATCAGAGAAAGATCACGAGGGTGACGATTCGTCTCTTTGATTGGAGTTCTATCAATAAATCTATAGCTGACAATCGTTAGACCGCAGCCACGACACCACCTTGTCGTCTTCGAGGCGACAAGTGGACAAAGAAAGTCTACCAGCATACCGCCTCGGTCAAAGCATGGCGGCAAAGACACATTCACACCATCATCACTCTGAATCTCTAGAAGCCTGCTTCAATCGAAGCCAGAGCTACATTATTCCCCGAGAAGCCAATGACTTGACGAAGCGACGAGTGAACTGAACCAATGGGCTACAAACCTGACATGGTTAGGCTAGCTAGACAAGGACGATGTAGCTCAACTGACGACAGTCTTCATATGTGTCCGTCGACAATGATACTTGAAGTTTCGGTAGCTGCGTTGTCAGCATTTCACGGTATACACCGACCACATCACTGGTAGGTCACGATCGATGAGCTAAATACACCGCATTTCCACGTCTGCTTCACGAACTTTCAAGGTACATTGAAGCATGTACTTCATCTTTGATCCGCCCACGATATCATTGCAACCCGAAGTATCACGGACCAGCCACAGCAAGCGTCAAAAAGACAGCTTGCCATGACAGCAGGCATCAAACGCATCGTGACCGGATATTCCAACCAGAACCCTCACGGATTCTTTAACCAAGACAGTATTTCCAACTTGTTACTCACCAAGAGCGTTCAGAATGGTACAGCTTCCGATATTTGCTCGTCCTGCTGAGCCTATGCTGGCGGATATGCGTTAGTTATGAGGAAGGAGATCCCGAGTGAGCTTCACATAATATGCACATATGGGACATCAGATTCGATTATATACCAGAACAGCTATCTATCATCCTCAATTAAACCCAGCGCCCTCTCCAAGTTCGACGTACGAAAACACAAAAGCAAACTAAATCGGTCTAAAGCATTAATCTTTCGACATCAGACACAAACATCGCCCATCAACCATCCATTCTCCATCACAACACAGAACACTCCTTTTCAACCTCAAATTCCCACACCATCTTAATTCCCAAATAAGCATCCCAGCTACCCCAAACCGCACCACAATTCCCATCCCATCCTACCAGCACAATCCCAGTCCAGTCCAGCACCATCCACCCATCCAACTCATCGCCACAACCCGAACCACAACACACGGCCCCCCTTGGGTCCCCCACAAAAGCCGGTTCGCACCACCCCATCTTTATGAAACGCACACAGACGACGCTCTACGAAAGGAAAATCCAGCTGGTCCTCGGAAAAATTACACTATGGAAAAGTGCGCGGGTATCCGGGAAATTGGGAGGCTGCATTTGAGTTTGCATTGACATGTGCTGCCTTGTTTACACTTGTGATGAACAATAATTGAAATATTGATTGTTTATTTGTATATGTTTTGTAATTTGTATACTCGCGACTTTATTTATTATTTGTTATTCTAAGCTCATAGCGTGCAATTCCAACAACAAATGTGATATGTACCCATTGCATCAAGAACCATGACACCCCTGGACGCGTCTTCCACGCGTAAAGTGCAGAACCGACCCAGCCAGCCATGTCACAGCACTAGCCCAGCGTGGCTTCAGTTCTTGCCGCTCACAGCCCGCTAGCTACCTTTCCAAGAAAAGTGCTTACACGCATCCGTCGATCTTACTCTCCCTGTCTGAGGAGAACGCAAAGGATGGCCTCGACGGACGAACAATCGGAATATCTATACGCAATGAGCATTGCGTCGTAGATCCGTGTCTCTTACATTTCGACCCCCCCGCGCCTAAGGGGAACACTGATCCTGCACCCCGTGGGGATGGGATGGGATGGGCGCGCAGGATCTCACCAGAACGGCAGTATTACAGGACATCAGAAAAGGATTTCGTCAGTTTCAGCATCCAAGGTACAAGTCTTGGGCGCGTTTGATGGCTAACGAGCCAACATGAACGCTACTGTAGCTAGTGGCGCCCGTAGCCCACGATTGCGACCTTCGATCGATCAACAAACACAGTCCGGTCTGCGGGAGGTCGCATCTGCGGTGGCCGCCGCCAGCACCAAGGTGACACTAGACGCCAAGGAGAAAATAAAAACACGTTTGGCGTCGTTTTTAGTCTGCCGTCTTCATCTGTTAGCTTCACCCAGGTCTGTATTGTAGACGCCCAAACTTCTTCGGCCGATGACTACACTTTGTACAGGCACGCTCGTCAAATCGCAATGACACAGTTCTCTGGGCAGTATTACTCGGTACTGCACATGTGAAATACGTCTTTGCTGTGGTGCTTCATGCAAGCCTTGCGACCATGCCCCGTGTATTTCGCGTTAGCAGCGTGGCACTGTCGAAAGGGGAGCTCAGCTGCTGCAGGCTGCAAGAGCTTCCTTGAAATAGCGTGCTCCGAAATCTTGGTCTTGTCATCATGGCGGAGTCATCAACTCAGACCAGCAGAATCCTAGTTTTGCCTAATAATCAAAGGAGCCGAGCGCTGGTCGCGATGGGCAAAAAAGACCAATTGTCACAAACAGCCTGGCTCTTGTCCGCGAGCGCTGATTTGTGCTTTTATCTGCTTTCCCATCTTGCTCGTGTCCCGGACCCCAGCATCTTATGCATGTTTCGGTTGGTGATGATGGCCCTGTACATAGACGAGCTTATCAGGCTGTCCGAGACATGGGTGCGAAAGAAGCCCATGCTGGTGACGGACAGCAATTGAGATCCCATCAAGGCCTTGTCTGCTGTGATATCTCCAGTATCACACTAGTCAAGCCCGGGCGGCTGGCGGCTGCAACATGGGTGCAGCCCGTCTTTCGTCGCGGGCTGGGGGAAATCGAGGAATAGCTTCCTTTGTTGCTATGCGCCGAGCTCCAAGCTCTTCCCAGCAGGCATGACAATAGTAAGAATCGACTTGCAGCTTCGCATGCCTGCGTGCTTGCATCACTTGATGGCTCGCTCGGGTGATTGTTGACGAGGCTAGCTAGTAGCTAGCTTAATACCTCGCTCGCGCGAAATAAACGACCGAGATGCCTGCTCGCTCAGCTTAGCTTACCCTGGCCATGGCCAGCAATAGCTCTCGACTAGCCTCGCTCCCGTACGACATGTCCGACGCAAGCTTCTTGGTGTCGTGATAAGCCTTGCCTTGTTCGCTCGTCATTCTCACGGCACAGTGGGGGCTGCTGGCGGTTCTGAAGAAAACGGTTGGTTCATCCAACGGCGGTGGCTTGGGCAGTCACGGCCTTGGACAGGCTCAGTTCGTCTTTGCCCAAGCTGGAAAGATGCTTGGCGGAGACTTGGATCAAAGATCGAGAAATCATGTAGCTCATCGACAATCCCCATGTCGTTCCGCCCAGAAAGCATGGAGTCGCTGCCCCAGAAACATGGCAAACCATACCTTTCCGACCACAACTTAACTTGCTTTTCCATGCTGCAATCTCGACTCGCATACCCTTTTTAGCCGAGTTAGCTTCAACAGCATCATTAAAGTGAAGGGCATTGGACGTCGCCTTACTCGTCTTGGTGTTTTCTGGCCCTCATACATTGCATAATAGCGCCTGCTTCTTAATTTGTTCTATTCCAAGTTCCATCACCGTGACCCAACCTTGGATTTTTTTTTTCTCATCAAGCTTTGCCGTCGGGTATGACGCTCTGCGGGCCACAGGTCGTGGTATGACGCACGAGGATTAAATGGCCCGCTCGTCGCCAGCCATTCTATTTGACTAGGCAGTCAAGGAACAAATGGCAATTCAAAGAGGAACAAAGAACAAAAAAAAAAAACTGTTGCCGTGGATATGACCCCTCAACTCGGCCCGGTCGGTTGGTCAAGACCCTCTTCATGTCGAGTCTGAATTTTCATCTTCCCCTCTTTCGACTCCTACCGCTTCTTTTTCTCTTCTTTTTCTGCCGTTCGAATTGAGGGGTCCTGGGCCGAGCCTCTTCCTGACGGAGACGAGGCGGAGCTCATGGTGGATGACGATGTTCTGTGTAGATGGAGATGGTGGTGTGCGGATGAAGAGGGGCGGAGCTTCTTCACCCTGGTCCTTTTTGGAAGACGGAGCTTGACGCCGATAGCTCGGCACTTTACTTCGCGTTTCGAAATCCTCGCGGTCTATGTATGTATCAAACTTGTAACGCTGTGCAAGAGTCACCAAATACGATATAGCCGGGTGCAATGTATTCATTGCATGCCATGCATGGCTGGTATGCATGCACTCATGCCCCATGTCGAGTAGTTTTGAGAAAACGGGCTTTTTTGTCCTCTTCCCGTAGCCGGGCCATCTGCAGAGAAAATTTCAAACAGTTTCTCTCGTTTGATGTCACGAGGCGAGGGTTTCTAAATATGAATTGGCCAGCAACAAGCTGTAACAATCTGAGCTCGGGAACGATGGCCATCCGTGACCAGCATCTAGAGCTGGCTGCCCGTTCCGTCGGTGCTTTGTAGCTGCATGTGTCAAGCGATCAGTTGTGACCGACCACATGGTTTGATATAAAAATAACGAACGACAGATGGCCAGAGCAAATGCCTGCGCGCACACGGCAGGTAGGCCGGAAACGCCGACTTGGCTGAACCGTGGGCACAAGCATTCGAAAATCCAAACCTATGTACATTAAAGGGCTCCGGGGCCGCCATGAATTGACAGCCAAGAGTGAGCTATGTAGTGCTAGTCCATCATTCCCGCGTCATTGGATTGGAACGAGACGCAGCCGTGGGAATGGTGGACTCGTCTTGCTGGGATCGGGATCTGCTCTAGGAAGGGGTGAGGTGTATTAAGTGCAATTGTGATGCTTCTTCGTCTGCTGCCTCATCAGTCTCGACTCCACACAAACCTCGTAGCGATGAAAACATACTTGCTCTGATGCCTGCAAGGGTGGAGGACGCCTGCTGCAAAATTGCACGCACCTTATCCGCGACGGCTGTTGGCGTCTCTCCAATTGTCGCATGCTGTTTGTCAGAGAAGCGCGAACATTTCGCGTGTTGGCGGGACCTCGTGCTGTTCACGACTCCATTAATCAAGTCCGGCTGTCACGTTTGAGGCTCCGCGCCAGCATTGGGCAGGTGGCTCTCGAATTCAGGACATTTGCGGTTTCGATAGTCGAGTGGCCCGAGAAGCATTTCTCGCATCTCTTTGGCCATTCAGTCACAATATCCCACAGCCTTGTTGGAAGCATGTTGCTTTTGAAAAGACAGAGCACGACTTCGCCATAAAAAGTGCATACGTACGGATGTCTCCATGCTGGCTGCACACTAGTGAGGCCGGCATGCGGTGCGCCCATCAATCACCGCTCTGGGGCGTGGCAAGGCACCACGGAGCTCCTGGCTGGGTTCTTGAGCCGGGTTGCCGGCATCATCCAAGCGAAGGTTATTGTTATTACGTCTGGCCTGGGGACGTCAGCGGAGCCTCATACTGGTGCCGTCCTCGTACTATGTATTAGTTGAATGAATCAGTATGTCAAGTAGAAACACAGTCGACGCCCGATTGCCTCAGCAATTAACCGGGTCGCAAAGCATCAATGTTTGGAATTACGGGTCGAAACGAAGCAGCTTTGAAGCTCAGGACAGAGTTAAATTGGCCGGGCGGCTTCGTGAATTTTGTTCCGTCTAAGAATTGAGTGCTTGTTCATATTTAGGGTCATCGGGAATTGGTTCACTGCAAATGTCCCTTGTGCCATTGAATATTAACGGACTTGTCAAAAAAAAATGTTCTTGAGTTGTCTTTCATAGGTTCCAGACCCTTCGTCAAGGTCCTTCGAGGGATCTAAGGCAAGGCCTCTGTCTTATGGTAGATGCGGCGATGGGGAACTCCGTATAAAAAAGTGTCTGAGACGTCTGGAGACGCACCCATATCTTGATATATTTTCTTAGTTCTCCGCGGGAAGTCGCGGGCTTCGACACGACCAATATGCGATGTGAAGGTCTCAAACATGCTTCGCGTTTCTGCCGCCTTGAGCACCCCGACCAGGTGGATTATATCTTCTGCTAGTAGAATTATGATGGCGGCGTAATGCTCCGTCGACGAGACGTTTTCTCGTTCGCAAGATATACGGCCGCCTGACTCCTCCAAGCCTCCTCCAAGCCCCGGGTCCAATCTTGTTTCCTGTTGCTAGAGCCACCGGGATCATTGGTGAGAGATTATTACATCCGAGTTCGGCACCGGGCCACGGAAAGCATGCGCTGGACTGCCTGCTAAGATGTGAATTTCACAAATAGCTTCATTGTTGTTGTGCTGGCATAGATCGCGCGTGGGCGAGCGATGGGCGAAAGATAGCCAAAAGCGCGTTAATAATCTTGCGCAATCGCAACCCTAACACTAACAATTGAGCCAACCTAATACAGGCGAGAGAGGCTTGTGTCCTCCCCCCTTCCCCCGGCTGCAATCGTTCTCGTCGCATGTGGCTCCTCGCATTCCCCTCAGAATCTCTGGTCCGGATCACACGAGCAAGGAGGGGTTTCGGAGGCGTATTTGCGTAGTGAGTGCTGTTGACATACGACGATGAAATTTTTCAAACCCTGGCCGTGCTAGCCCTGCGGTATGGAGTATGACAATGGAGACGATAGCATCAAAGCCAAAGAAAGCCGATGGGGACGACCCAGACACTGTAAAGGACCACATCTGGACTATGTACTGCCCGGGAACAGGCGTCTCGCGGGTACTGGGGTGAAGAAGAAGAGCGGTGACAAATGGAGACAAGAAGCGAGACCTGTGGCAGCCTCTCGGACCCTTCCCAAGGCATCATCAATGGTTCTCTCAAACAAGTTTCTCTAGGAAATTGAAGAGAAAAAGAATCAGCAATACTTTATTGCTTAATGCCATGTAAGCACGATGGTAAGAAGAACAACGCTTCGTTGCTCGGCCAATTGCTTGTACCAGACATCCATGGCACGGCGATGTCATCTTGCCGGGAAACCCGCCACAAATTGTGGTTTAGCGGATACCAGGGCCTGATAGCTAGGGACCCTGGAAGCCAATTTATGTATGCTTTTTGCTAAAACAGGAGAGGAGGGAAGAAGGAATAACCTCGCCGTCAATGACTGAAACAAGTCGGAAATGCAAGGCCTCTGTTTCCGTTCGCCGCAGAATATGCAAGCCCGAAGACAGGTCTTGCTCTAGACATTGCGTCCTCGGGGCCTCTGGCGTAGTCTCCAAGTCATGATTTCGTTCCTTGCTGTGCCTAGCGCGTCATTATGCGAGTAGTGCGTCCAGTATGGAGTCGCATATTTCCTTCCTGGGTAAGTTTCTAGAAGCGCTAGTCCTGGTTTGGCGATGGCGCCTGGCACTCCCGGTCCTGTTTCATGGTAATTTGGCCTTCTTCTTTTCTTTTGTAGAATCCCCGTGCTGTTCAAGACTGTTTCAACGGGCACTCGCCGTGAGGCTGCCTCGTTTTGATACGCTGCAGCATCCCCCTTTTCGAGCCGCCGAGACTATTCAAACCAACATCTGATGCGGAAACACCTTCTTTTGACGCTTTGAAGTCAGTGCCCAGTGCTCAGTGCCCGTCGCAATCATGATCTTGGGCTGCAACCGTATTTCAGTCCACTGTGGGTTCTGCTGTCTGACGGTCTCTCCAAGTAACTGGCGTGTTGAATACTCCGTAGATGTGAATACATACGGAGTTACTTCCAGTCCCTGGTACAAGGTAAGGGACCGGGCCTAAAGCGATGCCGCAGCATGGTAGTGGATGCACCCAGTCTCGTCCCCGTCAGGACAGGACTGGCTTTTCTTTTATTCGTGGCATTGGGTCTGTATCGCGCTGGGGCGCCTCGCCCCGAAGCTGTGGTGGGCTTTTCAACCCCCTCGCCTTTGTTCGTCGCTTTACGCGCTTCAATTTTGCGCAGATGAGGTCAGCGCGTGTCTTGTTAATAAAGTGGTTGCATAAGTTCTTGATTACTACCCCCCCCTCTAATTTTTCCCGGATGGGCAGACACGCCTTCATGCAGATGCATCCACTCTTGGCAAAGCCGTTCATAGTCAATAGATAGCCCTCTTAAGGAGAAAAGAAAAATAAAAAGTGTTGCGACACTTTTGTATCAGTTCATCCAGCGGATCCTATATTTGGTCAAGTCCCCTCCTCTTCATGTCCAGGGTCCCAGGAGGTCTTGCTGCTGTGTTGGTCGCCGAAGTTGCTCAATAATACTGAATGCTGCTTTCGCCCGCTCATTTGCTGTCTCAACAACCTATCCAAATCATGGCTTGATGTGGTTCAAGACATGCCCGGCCGAAATACATGAACGGACTGCAAGGATCTCGGCGCTTGATCGTCCGAAATGAAGGTACATGAATTCTTAATTTGATGACTCTCATAGACCGTGCATGCATGATGCGAGGGCGGCTCGCCTCATGACTAGCACACAAAGGAGACACCAAAACCATATTCAATGATAGCAGATATGGCGGCCGCCTTCGGTTCTGAGCTTCACCATATTCCTCACGTCCTGTGATCACTGGTGCATTTGTGCGGAAATTTTGGCTTGGCTTGGGACATTTTCAGGGCCTTTGCCCTCCCATCGCTCGACTTTTAGTCTTTTCCATGCCAAAGCGGGTCTTTTGTCCTGACTCTGAAGTGAGCGAGTTTGACCATCTCTGGAAGGCATGTCAAGACTGAAGCATACATTACATGAACTTTGATCTTAGACTGCTGGGCTACTATCTATCGTGCCAGGTCGCTAGATTGACCGAAATTGTAAGTCATAAAATTTGAGTCCTAATACGCTGTGAGGTTAGCTTGGTGCATATTTGACATTCAGTGGGGTACATGGAAGACCTTACCTGAGCTTTAATCGTGCGGAGGTGATAAGTGATGGGTTGAGAACCTCGAATGGGTGGGTGGCCAAGGCTGTGGCGAGCCAAAGGACGACAATCCGCCAAAAATACTGGCAATATTTTGCTCAAGAATGGGGTGGATCGGCGTCAGCTCCGTAGCCTTAAGGTTGCGAGAAAACAGATCTATCGCCGTAGCTTCCATCAAAGATCTCGGCGACGGAATAGATGACGCAGAATGAGAAAGGCTTAATGGTACTCCGAGTACACCGATGAGGCGCTCGAACTGACGTTGCAACTGTTATGACTGAATGCCACAAGATTCTTGGCTAAAGAGATAAGCAGTCCAAGTGCAATCACCTTTTCATGAAGTTGGAAGAGTTCCACGACAGTCCGACATCAGCCAGCCAAGCCAGCACAGCGCCAATCAGCCCCGTATCAAGCTTTAGAAAACAACTATGATAACACTATTATACGGGTGCAAACCCGTCTTGCCCAAAAACGATGGACTACCTCGCTTGAAAGGTTCATTTCAAGGCCATACGCCATCGTAGAACAATGCAAAGACGAATGTCATCTGCCCCCAGTTTGCTTGATTAGGATAAATACAAAACCTCCCTGTCCCTAGCAGGCATGACGTTTGTGCTAGGATCTGTGTCTTCGTTCGCAGTTGGCTGTGCCCCTTGCTCCAGTAACCTCTACGCAGCTGGGATCATCTTGGCTAGGCCGAGGATCGCTGTTGCATTTGATACGCAATACGTGGTACGAATCTGAGTTTTTGCCAAATCGGTGTGCCACTGTAGAGTGGAACAGAGCCAGCCGATGCTCTCTAGTGCGCCGTGGTCTATTGAAGGGCCTGAAACACTAAGGATAGCATGCTCTAGTGCCGAATCTTGCGCGTTGTAACTTGGCTCTATCCAAGCCGGTGCTTTTACCGCTCCGCTGTTCGCATGTGAGAAAGCACTGGCGGGAGCTGAAGCTATCCGATTGATGAGTGCAAATTTTTGTGAGGCGGATAGTATACATACAACCTCGCACCTCTGTTGAGATATCCCTCAGCGGAGTTAACACTGGTCAAGGATTCCCAATCGAGTAGATGAAAACTGGGAGCATCGGACGGGTCGAGACATTTGGCGTCACTAGGCTCAGTGGTAGAGGAGGGCTGGTTCGTGCCATTGATCGTATGGTGGGTGGCTCATCTTGACACGCATAATAAATTGGATCTCGTTCATTCGTGCCAAAGCGCGTTCGGCTGCTTTAATTGGCCGCCTGATACCCCATGAAGCATGGGTCTGAGACTCTGCGACAACTTGATTGCAACCACCAAGAAGGCTAAATCGTGCAATCGATGTGCTGTACAGCGCTGATGGTGTTCGACATTGTACCGGCGTTGATTGATGAAGCCCCGACCCATGGCTGTGAGGAGAATCATCAAACTCTCAATCCCGACCATATGGGAGGGCTGATGGTTGTACGAAGTCCATAGATAACCTCGACGCTGGTCTCCTGCGCAGAGACCATTGCGTGTCAAAAAGGCATTTTGATGCTCGAGACCCAGCGATTCCTGAGTTCTCAGAGGCGCAATTGAATGGTGGCACAAAGCTGGAGCTCGAATCAGGGACTAGATCTGGCATTCCTACTCAAGGTCGCTCATGTAATAGCTGGTCGATTCCCCTTCTTAGTGCGTATTGCGGAAGGCCTGACTTCTTCCAGCCGTTCGGAGGATCCAAGCCTATCAGAGTGCAGGAGCAGATGAGAAGCGAAGCATTGCCTTTTCCAGCAGACTCCGATAAAGGCGATGTCCGAGCCTGGAACTAGCCCGCCAGCTTGTCCATGCTTGTCGAAGAAAGTCCGACTGGGGTAGCATAAAATCAATTTCCAATTTTGCTTGAGCCACGAGTGATGAACGTTTGAAGCAGCCAGCGAAGTATATTCAACCAAGGAAGGCAATGCTTCAGACTGAGGAATTTCTCACTATAGACGCAAGGAATGGTGAGAATGAAATTGATTGTTTTGCATTGAAGAAGGAGATTGCGGCGGCAGTCGACAGCGGTTGCCTCCTATTACTTGCATAGTGCTGGTGCAGCCCCCGCCTGAGCAAGTGATTTGAGGCAGGAGCCAAGCCATGAGGTCCTTCGCAAATATGGCCAATCAATTGATGGGTTAAGACAGGCCAAGTATTTTGAGCATGTATTTCTGATTTTGTCTTGTTTGTACCATGTCTCGTCTACCACATATTCCACTTACAGTCATGCACGGCGGTCTGTGTGCGTAAAACTGAACAAAGAAGCTTCGAAACATGAGCCATATCAGACCTTGGCCTGAGCCGGAAACGAACGGCTACTGGGCTGCTGACAAGGAGCTTTGACCAGCTAAGCTTAAAGTCCCTCACCATCCAACAGACAGTGTACGGCAGATGCAATGATCGAAAGTGTTGGATCATAGCCGGAACGCTGTACAGGACCATTTGTTCTCGTTTTTGACACGAACCCAAACTCCGAGGGATTTTCAGAAAACCTTGTCAACTTGCAATACACTACACTAGGAGGCTAACGGCGACGTGTTCCGAGTATCTGGCGCTATCAAACGCCTCCTGCCTACGAACCGTCCATAGTCACAGCAGCTTGTGGCCTGGACTCAACTTTCACATCAGCTGCATTCACAAAGTATCAGCATGCCTTATGAGAAATAGATACCACACGTGCAAGGCGAGTCACAGTCTTGGCCGGCGATCCCACGATGCTCCTTTACCGACCCAATGCGCCTACAGCCCTCGTGGCCCTGGAACTCCGTATAGATGAGGCATCGACAGTCCCAAATTGAAAAGCTCAGACTCTGGATAGCAATTGGATCCCTCCAAAACAGAGTCCAGGATTCGTCCTCTCACTGTGCGAGCGGATGCGGGGAGTTGGTGTGCTGACTGCACCCGCCCTGTGTCGCCCGACGGGGCGGGCTGCTGCAATGCCTAAATTAGCTATGAGCACAAAGGTCAATGGGTGGGTTTTGAATTGCGAACTTTGGCGACCTGGACCAAGTGCAAGGAGATGCCAGATACGATTATTAGTCCCGTACTTCACTCCATTGTGCCCACCTTGCTTTCTGCTGTCTGACATCCCTAAATCCGGTGCGGTGTGTCTTCTTGACACTGGTCCGAAAAAGGAAAGCAACACATTGTCTGTGTTGGATGTCGATTGCCTTGCTATTTTTGTTCTTTTTTTTCTGTCATTGTTTAATTGTTTTTAGTCTCGGTGTCACGGCCAGTGCTCACGGCACGATTTTGGCAGGGTTGGTTGTCGTGCTCTGCATTGCTCCAGCACAGAATACGTCTAGCGGTTCTGAGCACAAGCACATGCTGATCTATGTAATGATTGACAGCACAAAACAATGGTGGCTGCATTAGCCCAGGCCAGCCGCGACCACTAGCCACGATACATCGTTTGATATATTGATGGGCTGAAAACCCATCGACCAAGTACGATCACTGAACGCCAACGAGTTCGAGTTGCACTGAGGGAATCGCACCCGCGCGACCGGACGCACACAAAACAAAACAGATGCCCGATGGTAAGAAGTCAATGTTTGGATATCTGCCATGCTCGGGGCTTGGCCGTCTGGCCAGCGAGCACCCGGCTGGGTGTTCGTTGGACAAGATGGGACATTTGTCGGGTGTCTAATATTCAGGGTTACTTCCCGGTGGGCGTGAGGTACAGCAAGGATGCTCAAACTTCTCGCTCAGTATCTTGGACATCATGGAGCAAGACATCAGCACTGTCAAATGATCCCGAAGAAGGAGAAAGAAGAAATAGGCCAATTTCCCAATTCCAGGCATAGTACAGTACGGCCCAGACGACAACCTGTGAAGAACGCGAGACAAGCTGCTCGGCCATCTGATGGTCGGCCCATAGTTGCCGACTAACATGACACGATCTCATTTCTTGATTTCAGATTCTGATGCGCTTTGTACATATACTCTGCTTCCCGCCACGAACCGAATTCTTGGTAGCAGTAGGAAAGTGCATGCTGATCCGACTCCTGCATGGACTGCGTGGAACCTCGATGCGGCAAGTGAACACACTTCTCTCACACGCGCTCGCCCTCACATTCATCGCGCCCCGCGCCCCGCGAAATATGTGTAAGTACTTGCATATGACACGATATGTATATGTTTACACGTTCCATGGCGATAAAGCGCTTGCATGTTAGACGGGTCAACGGTGTCTTGGCTGTCTCGCTCGAAACCTCTTGTTAATTACCACTTTCTGGCAAGATGGTCTTCTCACTCAAGACTGATGCCGTGCAGTCGGTTTTGAACCAGGTCTTTGCTGGCAATAGTTGGACCAGGCAGTCGGCCAGTTCGTCGCCAGGTGGATAAGTATGAACATTGGCGCATCCAGCAGCAAAAAAAATAGTTGCTGCTTAAATGATCGAGTATGGAGGTTGTACTCGATAATCTCGTTAATCTCAACCACGTAGTTTACACGGAGTCTATGGGCTATGGCGCGTGATCGATCCGCGATCCGCGACATGAATCTGACGACATGGTTCTTATTCCAGGCATGCATACAACGTAGGTACAGTGCTGTATAGATTAATGAATGGTTCATAGCACAAGTCGCGACGTACATACGCACAAGACAGCTTGCTGACACGACTTGCGGGCGTCTTCTTGGCTGGCGAGATGCAATCGCACGCCACCCCCCGGCCGCCAGCCCAGCCCAGCCCAGCGCCAAACAAGGTCCCAGGGCCCCGGGCCAAATCCAGGTCAAACCCAGATGCCAACGAGCATCGTGTCTGGCGTTTGGCCCGGTCGGGCTTAGGTCGCGGACGTCGTGGAGTTTCTCAGCCATGACGGCTCCCAGACGGCTGCCAGCCTCTCGTCCTGTCGTCGTCCATCTGCCCATCGTCCATCATCCGCGTCCAACGCCAACCGAGACCACCCCCTCCCCAGTCGAATAGGACGGGCGGACGGACCCCAGTCGGCCACTTACAGCATGTATAGTACCACTCGCAGCCCAGCAAGCTCGAGATGGTGGTGAGCAACAGTAGTAGCAGCGCGAACTAGCAGCGGCCCCCCCTCCCACGCTCCCACGCCCTCATCCACTCGTGCACGCCCACTCTCACTCTGGCTCTCACCCGTAGCCCACTCAGTGGGAGCTGGCCGGGCCACAGTACCACCTGCGCAAGTCACTAGCCGGTGCCCGGGCGCTGCGCTTGGAGATGACGAGAAGGTCCCCAGATGCCGGCTGGGGGCATCCACTGGTCGCCTCTGGTCGCCTCTGGCTCCTCTCGGGCTCCTCTTTCACCTCGCACCTCCCAGCCAACTCCATCTCCAGATCCTCCTGCCAGGGGCCGCGACACATGGATGGCATGAGCGCGAGCGCGAGCGTGGGCGTGGACGGGGACGGGGACGGGGACGTGGGCGTGACGGAGCTGCACAGCTGGTTCTGTCTCTGGTCTGGTACCTCACCGAGTACCCTCGCCGCTCGTACCCAGCCCAGTCCACCCACATCCCCAGTTCCCAGTTCCCAGTTCTGAGTCCCAGGCTAGTGCTACGCAGTGCTCCGTCCCTAGGCAGGTACCTTGTGCTTGCCAATGCCTGCGTCCCAAAGCGAGCTTGCTTGCTGGGTTCGGGTCGCTCTCTGCTCTGGCCGTCTCTTGGTTAAAACTATCTCCGCCAGTCTTTTCTCCTCTCCTCTGTCCTCCTCTGACCTTTTATCCCACGTCTCTCCTCCTCCTTCTCATCCTCTCCCTTTTTTCCTATCCATTCATTCCCTCATCCATTCTGCCTCATCCTGTCCCGTTCGAGCCAGCAGGTCGGTATCGATTGTGGCAACTGGACAGAGGAGAATTCCGCCCAACTCGCATTCCTCTACCTCCGGCTCTGGACCTCTCTTCCCCCTCCTCAGCCAGCCGTTTTTGTACAAAAGTATAGGAATAGGAAGCCTCCTACCGCGCCGAGCCTCCGATTCGAGTTTAATTTAGAGAACGGTTTTGATATAAAGAGTGAGATAGGAAAACACCTTGACTGGTATTTTTTGCTATCTTGCTCGATCTATTGTCTCCGTCTTCCAATCAGGCACCTCGGTCGTCTTCCACAATATACCCCTTCAGAATTCCTCGGTTCGGCGCCGAGGAATTTAAACACAGAATCCGCCCAATCCACTCGCTCGTTCCCTTCGATACCCGTCGACGCGGCGAGCCTATCGAGCGTCCCTTCCCGAGACTGAATCATCTTTGCAGTGTCGACATTGGCCGTACCGAGTGCTTTTTTGGGTTTCGTGGTTTCCGTCGCCCCTATCGTTCAGCTCTGGCCTTACTCCGGCCACTTTGGTTACGCCGAAGAAAAGGGTGTGAAGACTTTGCTCGGCGTCACTCTGCTGCTGTCATTGCATTGTCCTGCGTGCCATTCTCTGGTTCCCGTGCAGCGTCCCGTTCTGTGCTGTTCTGATTCTTGGCATCTCGTGTGTGCTGTATGCAGCAGCTCGCTCTTGTGGAGAGTGCATCCAGCAACCAGCTTAGCCAGCGCCGCTCTTGATCAAGCCGCAAGTGATTACTTCTTGATTCGCCTTTGCTTCGAAGTCTCAAGCGTCCCTCAGGTGACTGAGCCAAGTTCCGCCGGGCAGCCTCGAGTATCGTGTGTGTATTGGAGCCACAGGTATGTTCGTGTTGGAGCCCGTCCCCAGATTGGGTTTCGATAGCATCCGTCTCTAATCAGGTAGATTTGCCCTCATTCAGTTGCATGCCGTGGCCTCAACCCTCATAACTCAGCTTTCTCCACTGTCGCGGTCGACTTCAATTCTGAGCATTGCTCGTGTGGGAGACGTTAACTCGTTGGTCCCACCCAATCACAGGATTTTGTCTCATCCCGCTCTGCCTCTGGTCTGTCGCCGGTAAGCCAAACCTCTCCTCCGCTTTCCCCTTTCTCTCGCCTAGCGATGGGCCCCCTCGTGTCAAATCCCACCGCATTCCTCACGCCAGCCCCAAAACACCTCTTCCAACCAAGGGAGTCGCACACCAGGGGAAATGTCTAGTCCCTAAGGGATGCTACATGGCAAAGTTTCTCGCGTCACCGAGATCGAAAGATCGAATTCTACAGCGGGTCTTGCAATGCTAACGAGCCGTGTCGATATTCTAGAGCTCCATCTAGTAGCATCTTATTCTTAAACAACCCCTTGTCCAATCTCTTTCCCCTTTGACTCTGCCGATTATCGAGTCCATGGTTCTGGTTTCGTTCCCAGCCACAGTCACTCTTTTCTATTAGTTGTTCACCACACTCCTTTAATATTCTAATATTCTAATTCCTCGCGCGCGTTGCACTCCTTGATAACGCGCCCGAGCCCGCTCTTTATTGAATTGTCTCCGACCTCAAGATTCCTGGGGAATTTTAATCAGTCTCTCTTTGACTCGAAAGGTTCTTGGCCCTGAACCTTTATAACATCACCAACATCTTTCGAACTCGAGGCAAGAGACACTTAGCATCTCCAACCTCCAATCAAGAAACACCTTGACACAACCGATATCGACGCCAAGAAGCATCGTCGGCACAAGTTCATCATGGCTTTCCATCATGCCGACGACACGTTCTTTATCGAGTCCGATGAACCTCTTCACGCTCGCATCGACGCTCGCACAGCCGCCAAAATGATTGCACGGAACCGACAAGATATCATCGCCGGCGAAGAATACTTGGAGGACATCATGCAGCACATGAGACAGATGGAGGCATGTCGCTTTACTCCTTGCTTCTAGCAGAGCTTGCCTTGTTCTATGTGTGATTACTCAAGGCTAACCTTTTCTGCAGAACGAGACGCTACCAGATGCCAGCCTCATCGACATGCAACGCGAGATCCAGTGGTTCATGAGACCCTATCTCATCGATTTCTTGGCTGAAGCCCATGCTGCATTCGCCCTCCTGCCAGAAACTCTCTTCCTCACTGTAAACCTTTTGGACCGATACTGCTCAAAACGTGTTGTCTACAAGCAACATTATCAGCTGGTCGGCTGTGCCGCCTTGCTCATTGCTGCCAAGTATGGTGACAAAAAAGACCGTGTGCCACAAATACACGAGCTCAACAACATGTGCTGCGGACTCTACGATGCTGGCATGTTCACACAGATGGAGATGCACGTTCTCAACACGCTTGAGTGGACCATTGGTCATCCTACCGTTGACTTCTTCTCGCAGCTGATGGTCACGGAAGAGCATGACGATCGAGAGGTGGAGCAGATGGCTAACTACTTGAGTGAGATTGCTTTGTATCACAGAGACTTCGTTTCAACAAAGCCGTCAATAATGGCACGATCATCATTAGCACTGTCTCGAGCGATCCTCGGTCGACCCGAAGTCAATGACGGAGAGTGGGATCATGCCGAGAACCTGACCTTGCTCACTCTATCCCAGCACCTCAATCAGCCTTCTCCCACTCTGGCCCGCAAGTACTCAACACCACATATGTCCAGAGTTTCGCAAAAGCTTGCCGACTTCATGGCCGAGCAGGCCGCTATGGCCGCTCGCAATGCCAACCCCCCGTCACCGCCGACCGAAGTCACATCAAAACAAGGCGACATCTACAGCACTCCTCAGAAAGGGCATGGGTCAATGATGGGTTTTGAAGGATACTTGACTCCTCCGATTACACCCGACGGTGCATGCTTCGGAAACGGCAATCACAACGTGGCCAAGGAGGCATATGGTATGCCACCGCGGTGCCCCGTCACTCCAACACCACAACACCACACAGGCTATGCCCAACAAGCGCGCCAGTACATGGGTTTCTCCATGCAACATCAACCACACGGGATGCTTCAATAATGTTCGCATCTAGTTGGTTCAGGTTCAGCTATGGAATGCCGGCCGGGCTATCTCCCTCAATAGGAGACGCCTGGATACTCCCCCCTAGCGGGGACGGAGCTACCTGACCTCAACACCACCCACACGCACAGAGAATGATCGTACATCACTTTTTTTTCAAATTACCACAGCTCTCATATCTATGTCATGGCATTTAGCGGTTGCTTTTTATTTGTTTTTACATATCATCACCTCAAACGAACCAACAAGAAAATTTTCCATCAGCAAAGTCTTACAGGCACCCAAAAAAATGGCACGCGGATCATATCCCATTTTTTAAAAACAAGTCGAGTTTTCTTTTTGGTAATCTTTTTTTGCTGTCTCGGAATCACATTTCTGCATAGCACGCTTCGACTGAGGTCTGATGTGGCTGCATGAATGAAGTGCGGGAAGGAAATTAGGGAACGGGCTAGAAGCTCCAGTGGGAATATTGGACTATTTTTTAAGTGGAATGGGGACTTTGGGAAAACACGGGCCAGCCTTGACCAGGGGAGCAGAAAGGAAAGCAGGGTCGAGGAAGAAGAGAATGCAAAAGTGGCCAGCATGCACTATGGAACAGAAATGGAAATGGACAGTTTTTTTTTTCTTTGCTCTCTCGGAAAAACGGGAAGGGAAAAGGAGATACCAAGGGAGGGCAAAGCGGACCGGACTTATTATGGTGGTACTGGAGAGAGAAACTTGGGTCCGAAAATGCCCGGCAACTCGACCAAGCCTCAATGAGTCAAAGGAGCTTGCAACGACCTCTGTATATTGTTCGAAAGGCCGACGAGGGGCGAAATACGTCGTTGCGCGGAGGAAAGCAATCGCCGAGTTGGACATCTTTGGCTTGTGATTTCTTGGGGGACATGGAGCAAAGGAATAAGTCGTGTACATATATTTGCACATGTCCGCGTCTACTGGATTGGGAGATACCAGCAGAAGGGACGCGGATTCTACATAGTCCAAGCAGCCAATTCGTATTGCGCACACTACCATCCCTTTGTCCTTGACTAGATTCTGTCACTCTGTTCGTCATGCACACACCTGATGCCGATGGCCTGTGCTATATGATGTGCCAAAAATGGGGAAACAACGAATAGCCATGTCAATTGCCATCTCTCGTCTAAAATGGGTCGACGTCGCACGTTGCCCTATTCAGCAGCAACATCTGCACTCGTGCTGCCGGAAGAAGAAACCTCCCGGCCAGCATTAACCGTGGAAGCCAGTCATGTCCCCTGCCCATCAGGCATTGTTTGTCACTAGAGTATCATGCCTAGGCCTGTGTCCATGAGCATAAAGCAGATTATGCCATAGTGTATTGCAAAAATTTTCTTCCTTAAGCAAAATTGCACTGCGGCGTTTCATGCGAATGCGATCTCGATCTCGCGTGACGTCAGGAGCTAATTTCGGCGTTTTGGGGAAGGGGGGAAGCAGGTACGGAGTGACACGGAGTCGTACGGTGTGAGTCGGAGTAGGACGAGTGCGGCGTAGCGCTGGCACGCGCTGAGATGGACTGGGCTGGGCTGGGACTAGGCCGGCAGGGGGGGAGGGGCATGGGTCAGGGAAAACAGAGTTACTTAGGCCTGGCACTAGATAGTTGAGCTAGCTGGGAACTAGTTGGGTTTGGATTGCGCAAAATCATGCGTTTTCGAGGGGGCAGATGAGTCCTTGATTTCCCTTCGACTTGGGGGTCATTTATCGCTGGTTAGGGTTGGGATTGGGATTGGGAGGGATGAAAATGAGTCGTCAATGGACTGTTTTTGCTTTGAAGGATTCAGTGTGGCTTGAATGGTGTCTGTCTACTGAGTAGCTGGGTAGGTGCTGAGAGGACTCGACGATTGAGGCACGTCGTTGGGGGCCGTACTTGGGCTGGAGGTTTCACGACATTCAGGTCCTACGACTCTGCTGTCCGTCGAGGCTACTTGCAGCTGGCAATCTGTAATGGCCACAGGAAGGGGACCGGAAGATGGAGGGTACCAGACAGACCCTTTGGGTCGGAAACTGAGCAGTCGTGCTCGCCTTGAGCGGGAAGGGCGCCGGTTCCATGGGGGGATTGTGCGCGTCGTGAGGCGCCGGAGCCGACGATTGCGGGAAGGGGAACGAAGTTGCAGATGTTTGTCCGCCTTCTTGAGCTTGTGGTGGCTGCTACCCGCCAGCTTTGTGTCTCCTCGTCCGTGAGGGACAGGTGAGGCGACACAGCGCATACCAGTCCTGAGCCACTGACTTGGAGTAGTGTGACTGCTAGCTGGTATGTCAAGGGGTAAATGGGCAACTTCTTTCTATGGTGATTTGACTTTCCGATTTGTGGTAGCGTCGTGCGTACAGAGCGTTGATGAGCCCACACAAATGATCAGTGTTCTCGAACTGAACATGGAAGAAGACATTGCATGAGAAGCTCAGTTCCGACGTGTTTGACGCAGACACAAGACCTCCAAGTAAAATGACCGTCCACAGGACGCTGTAGCAAATTTCGATTCCGATATGGCATGGCCATTTGTGTGTGCCGGTTGGTGATGAATCCCTTCGTCACCATGGTTTCCACTGACTCTTTGTTGCAGAACATTCACCACTACTTCCAACAACGCCATCATACGTGCATCATCAGACAGTCTCCTTGAGCTGAGGAGTCTTGCCGGCCTGTAGATATGGAGAAGACGGACAAGCGGCAGCTCGCCATATCAGGTAAACCTGTGTCTGCCACGGGGCTATCTCCAGGAGATGTTCTAGAAATGAGACTTGAGAGTCTCAAAGAGGTGCTCACTTGTATTCACCATTATGATGCTAAACCAATATAAGTGAAAGCATATCTTACCTCTCTCTAACACCTCGCTGCAGTTGGTATTGTGTCTGGCTGGTATAGCAGCGGGGCTTGCCTCCATATCAGCTTCAATGTGGTTAACCGCCCTGTGGGCAAGACACCCAGCACCTAATTTGACAGGATGTTTGAGATGTGAAATGTTCAGTCGGTTCTCAGATCAATTCAAAACGCATGGTCCCAACCAGCCTGGGCTTCTTGAGGATACTTGAGACTGTCTAGTTCATCAGTGTCCCAGCAATTGCAGAGCGCAGTTGGCCGGAACTGGGACGCTCTCATACCAAGTGGACTTGAAGGAAAGACCTAATACATAGCGGCGAACTGCTGAAGTTGCTGTCTGGGATTCACTTGCCCATAAGAAATCTGGACCGGGAAGTGTGTTGATTCCTTTCAATTCGGATCATGTCTCCTGGAGCTTTGTCTCCGAGTCCACGAGGAAATGTCACCGTCACGACGATTTTCAAACAGTCGTCATGTTGCCATGGCCAGGGTAACGCTCTGAATCAAATATGAGCCGGCCATGACCCGCAAGCCCGTATGGTCCAGGTGCTGTACGAGACATTGGGAGGTTAGCCGTGGTCCGGAGAAACAAGTCATTGGCTCCTTGATCTTGATGGGGAATTTAGAGTTCCTAGGGAATGGGGAACCAACACGTCCCGTTCATTCGCTTGCCCTCAGTTCAACAATATCTTGAGTTGTATGGAGATTATCTTTCTTTGCAGCCGTTGCCTGGATAACGTGCCGATGAAGGGTCTCTCTATGGAAGTCTACACGACCTAAACTCAGATGACTTTGCGCGTTGCGTCGCGATTAGGTCCCGTGGATTTCGTGACGCGGTCAGAGCATAGCTAAGCTCGCCATGTCAATGTCCATCTGCAACAGGCAGAAATGCATCATCGAGTATGGCATTCTTCAGAGGGGGGAAATTTGATCCGGCTCGTCGACGACCCGGTCCCTGCAGCTCGAGCACATAGTCGACATTTCTTGTCAGGTGCAAGGTTCACAAGGGGATAATGTGGCTATGTTGAGGGCAAGTATTGAACAAGGAGGCAGTTGGTCCTTTCCTGTTGTCGACTCCTTGCGCTACCCTGTACGCTTTTCAAGATGTCCCCAACCAAAGCGTGCAGGTGCGTGATGAGCGCGGCGTAATTCTCATTCGATGCAGTTATTGGCCACCTAGAATATGATTTGGAAAACTGATGGGTATTTTGACTCGTTCCATATGCTTGCCTTTGGAGAGTCAAGCGGTGAAATAGTGAGGGACCCCAGACTTCCCGAGCATGCATCCACAACATATACTTGACACCTGAGAAAATAAGAATTTTCAGGAAAATAATCACTGAGAAGTCCGTCATGAAAGACAACTCTCTTGCGTTTCTTGCAAGTCCTACATGAACATATCCAAGTAAAGCTGCAATAAATTGTTCCAGGCATGATTCAGCCGAATGCAATGCTTCCTTTAAAGTATACGTGCAGCGCCAGACACCCAAGAATGGGATAAAGTGCTCTTCATGGCCGTGTAAGTCTTACTAGACCAGTTGGTTCCCCATAGACAAAGTGACACTCTCCCGCTTGTCGTGATATTCTTCCAACGACCAGGTTGCTTCATTTGCGAGAGTCAAGGCCAGAACACAATATACGTGTGTAGGCAGATACCGGCCAAGAGAGTTCGAGAATTCTGGAGATGTCGGAGAAGACAGACAATGAAACGATACAGTGAAAGATATAACTCGATGGCAGCATGTTTAGTACATCGAGATAACAACCAACATCAGTATCAGGGTCTGGGGTGATAATTAGACAACATGTGTAGATTCAAGAAAGGCACCAAAGCGTCAATTTCTGAGACGACGTATGCCCGTACCTAATGACTGGATGCTCAGCTTCGCATCACACAGTAGTATGTAGTTTGTGAGATGTGGTAATCGAACCACTCCGTGAAAATACAATAAGTAAAGCCCACCCGACTTCTGAGCATCTCAACAAATTATGCTCTGCGGAGGCGGTACAAAGGGGACCAAAGTTCCCTTACGGTACCGCATCCTCCAAGTCACATACAGTCATCACATAAAATACACGAACACATCAGACGGGAACCCCCATTTTTGAATAGGTTGAAAAGATTTATCATTTAGACCGTGACCATTATATCTCGTGGCCCTAGTCAAGAAATCCCTAACCGGCCAACCATGCAATGAAACACAATGGGTAGTGACTCCGCGCACCGCGATTTTTCAGCCCTCGCACAAAACTCCTTAGTATCGCTTGCCGTCCCGCAGGGTATCCGCAAACTCCTCCAGGGGACTTCGGATGAGCTTGGTCTCCTTCCACAAGTTGGGAGTGAGGAAGCCGTAGGTGTTGGAGACGGCGACGAAGGTGGCCTTGAGGGTGTTCTCCAGGGTCTTGGTAGAACCGGCGGATGAGGTATAGGCGTCCTCGACACCAGCGAGCTGGAGGAATCGCTTGACGGCGGGGGAGGCAACGAGGCCAGTACCACGGGGGGCGGGGATAAGCTACAGGGGCAAAGTTAGCAAATCAGTCTCATCAATTCACCATGCTGATCGTCTGTTTCTCGAATTCGACATCGATCTCTTGGAAGGGGAGGTAACATACTCGGACAGTGACGGAACCGCACTTGCCGCTCTGCTTGGAGGGCAAGGAGTGAGGAGCACCGAGGTTGGTACCCCAGTAACCTCGTCGGACGGGGATGACGCTGAGCTTAGCGATGATGATGGCGGCACGGATGGCAGTAGCGACTTCCTTGGAGGTCTTGATACCGAGACCGACGTGGCCCTCGGAGTCACCAATGATGACGACGGCCTTGAATCGGGTTCGCTGACCGGCACGGGTCTGCTTCTGAACGGGCTTGATCTAAATTGGGAGGAAGAAAATCCAGTCAGTATTCTTTTTCCATCCCATTGGGTCAATCGTTGAGGGAGAGCGAATTCCGCGGCGTCACATTTTCTTTCGGGATTTATACGCCTTCTTGCGCCTTCAAATTTGGCCATCAATTCGACCGTGTCCACACATAGAATTATGCCAATCTCTTGTAAGTTTCCTCATCCCGTAGAAATGCAATGCCGCGGGAACATTCGCAAATCCTTCGAATCGTGTATGGTGTGTAAAGAATTGTGGGCATATATCGTTTCGCACCTTCATGACCTCATCCTTGAGCTTGGGCAGGAAGTTGTCGACAATCTGGAACTCCTTAATGGGCAAAGAGTGCAGGTAGATCTCCTCCATGCTGTTGATTTTGCCAGCCTTGACCAGACGGCCAAGCTTGGTGACGGGCTGCCACTCCTTCTCCTCGCTCTTGCCGCCTCGTCGTCCACGGCCACGGCCACGACCACGACCACGACCACGACCACGGTCACCACCCCGGGATCCGAAACCACCGCCACGTCCACGGTCAGCCATTATGATCGATGTGTTTTGCGGTTGTCGTCGAAAAAGTTGTTTCGGCGCGGGCGCTGTGTCGGTGATAGTGTCGAGGAGTGTGTGTCTGGCGTAGCTGGCTGACTAACTTTTTGCGCTGCTGGCGGGGGGGGTTGGCAATCCGAGCAATTGGGGAATTTTTCGCTGGGTGCGCTTGGGTTAGGCGAGCCCTAATGGCTCGTGTGTGACCAATAATCCGCATGCCTGGCTGCTTAGGCAGGGCATTGGAAGAAAAGTGGGACCGCTCTCTTCACCGAGTCACCTCACCGAGGAAGGTGAGGCCGTGGTGAGTTGAGCGCTGGGTGGGTCTTGAGCGTACCAAACATTGAAGCTAACAGCATAACAGCATTCATTGATTGGCGACCATTCGGAGACAAATTGTACATATACGCATGTGAGTGGAAACGTCACTACAACAAGAGATCCAAGGAAGAGCACTCATACAGAAAGCCCCACTCATACAAAACTGGTCAGTCGATGAACTTGCAGGCGCGGAAGGTAACTCATGATCAAACCCCAGAGGCTCGATATATCGTACACGTAGTGAAGAATGACATGATCGGCTCATATACGAGAAGAAAGTGGAGGAACTGAAAGTAAGGCTGCTTAAAAAAGGACTCATCAGACAGCGGAATAGCAAAGGGGTATCGTAGCGTGAGAGATGCCTCTATCCCGTTGCCTGACTGTCAAAATGCACAAACGGACCGCCAAATGCAAAGAAGTGAATCATTCGTTCTCCTTCAGAATCAGATTGTCAGATGGCTTGACCCGTTGGGCCCATTCCCTGTACAAGTCTTGTTAGCAGAATATCCTGGCATCTTAACTTCTTCATATGACTGTACTCACGTCCAGCTTCCATCGTAGACCTTTCGAGACTCCGGCGTGCCATAACCAGCAACTTCCAAAGCAGTCTCAATGACGCAGGCGGTCACTCCGGTGCCACAACTAGAGATGATGGGTTTGTTTGGATCCACGCCCTTCTGTTCGAGTATGCTTCGCAGCTTTTCCGGCGAAGGGTAAGCCTTGGTTTCCGGATCCAACAGGGCACTGAATGACCGACTGATCGATCCAGGCATGTGTCCCGATGATAAGCCCTCTCTCGGTTCGGGATCTGTGCCTGTGAATCTTCCGTTGGGTCGAGCGTCGAGAATTTGCATACCCTCTGCCCCCTCCTTGTTGTGGTCTATGGCAACCTCCTTGACATCCTCAAAACTGGCAACCTTCCCCTCGTCAAGCTTGGGAATGGGATAGGGACAGCATTCTACGCTGTACAGCTCGCCCGACTCAGTGGGCAAACCTTCTTCCACCCACAATCTGAAGTTGTTCAAGATGTGGACATTCGGGTGCCCAAAGATTTTCAAAGTCCAACCTACATGAGGGGCACTGAAGATACCGAGCTCTTTGGTATCGTAAACGACAACGGTGTCCTCCTTCCGAATTCCTAGTTCACTAAGGGCAGCCGCGAATCCCTTGGCGTCGGGAAGCATGTGAGGATAGGGACTGCGCTTGTCGATGACCTTGTCCAGGTCGAAGAACCGAGCCTTGGGAATACACTGCTCTCTGAAGGCTTCGATGCCTGTACGTCCATCGTTGGGTAAGAACCATGAGGCGCAGAGGGGTATCACTCGGGGATCCGTGCTGATCGGTGAGGGCGCATTCTTCTTAAGAGCTTCATGGAGCTCCTTGGGTGTGACCAAGTAGTTGGAAAAGTTTCTGGTCGACGACATGTTTGAATGGATGCTTCTGGCCCTCCACGAGGAGAATCCGATCCGAGAGCTGCGGGCGACTGCGACAAAGGCCATGACAAATGTTTACCTCAACGAGCGAGACTAGCCAAGCTCGATCGAAAATCTGGCTGAGTCCGAGCCAAGATTCACTTTGTCACCAAAAGCGTAGCAGAGAGCTTGAGAATAATGTAGCTTTCCTTTGCAAAGACAATCTTCAATTACCAGTCACACTGGCTGGGAGACAAAGCCAAACCCCGAGTAGATAGAGATATTGGCGACAAGTTACAGCAATGCGGGGTATGAATGCTGTCCAAGGAACAGATATGACGAGATCCAGGAGGCTTGACGACGAGGTGTGGTGTGGTGTGGTGTTCCTAGTTCCAACGCCAACCCAGCTCCGGCGCAACGGCGTTTCGGAGCTTTGGACTCGAGGAAGAAGCCGGAGGTGACACACCCAGCCTTGTAGGTGCTCGACGGGAGAGGTTGGTCTTGGTTGCGGGGAGCTTGGGCCACTTCCACCCCACATGTCAATTACAATGCTCCTGGTGCGTCAGGCAGGAGTTTTGCGGAGCTCAACGGGCGAGAAGCAACGAAAAGAACCCTGTCAACAAACTCGGTACGTACGCGCCACGCAGATAATACCGAGTGCACAACAACCAAGCTTCGATAAGCTCCATTCTTATCCTTAGCAAACGGGAGTCAAGCACTTGCTGCCTCGTTTCGGCCAGATCAGAAAATTATCTCTCTCTTCGCCCATACCGGACTATTTGTCTTGCCTAGCGCGGAAAAAAAAACATAATGAAAGTCACCATAAAAGAGTGGAATACCGTGGCTACCTGGCGATGGGATATTCCAGAGGATGATGTATGCGGCATCTGCCAGGTCCATTTCGACGGAACGTGCCCGACCTGCAAATATCCTGGTGACGACTGCAGTCTTCGTGAGATTTATCTCTTGACTTCCCGGCTTTCTTACTGCTCACTGCTTTCTAACACTTCCCGCCTCAGTATCTGGCAAATGCGGCCACAACTTTCATATGGTAAGTCTGCTTTGTTCAGGTCATGTGGTAATTTCTTTCTCTAATCACATTGTCTACAGCACTGCATAATGGAATGGATCAAGCAAGACTCTGCGCGCGGCCAATGCCCGATGTGCCGGCAAAGTATGATTGTTTCGCGGACTATTTCGGCACTGTCACTAACAAGCTGCAGCATTCGAGTGGGTTGATCAACCTAATGATAGTACGCAACCAACAGAGTGAGACTCTTGCGCGAGAAAACTCACTTCTTTGTGTATCAGAACTCTATGCACTGGCATAATGGAGCGAGCTACACTTGATTCTCTACTACCGGATTAAGTTACGCCAATATCTTCAAAGCGGCCGACGTGCCTGCTTGGTGACTGTCCTGTCATTGCAAATATCGCTCCTCCTTGAACATTATTTTTTCAAGCATAACAACAGACCTTCAAACTTCCGGAACATAAACACCATCCTTGCACAAAACCACAATCTTCTTGAAGAATCGTCGCCACTCCAGGGGATCGCCCTTGATCTTCACAAAACAAACATCTAGGACCTCGCTTCCATCGGGCAATGGCTGTTTATCGACCTGGATCTCGCCATGCAAACTTTGCTGCCTGCCGTCCAAAGCCTTGACCTTGAGGTTGGCTATGGGGCTGCCGTACAAGTTCGGCGTGACTGGTGCCAGTGGAACGTTCAATTGGTGAAGAGCATCGCTCAAGAGTTGAATGAGATGAGTTGGAGGAACGTGCGAGAAGAAACGCGTCAAGGACTCGGCGGGACAAATATCGCGGAAACGGCGAGCTTGTTGCGTGAGGGTCATGGACGGACCAGGATTCTGGGAGAATTGGGACATGGAGGGTTCGTCGGCGAGAGTTTCCAAGACCATCCGGCGTGAATCTGCTGAGCGAGGGGGAAGCGAAGAAGCTGGAGCGGCCATTGAACGAAGGACGGGGCGTTCCCAGTCACAGTCTCTATCGATTATTGGCACCTCGGGTTGTGTTGATGAGAATCGGCCAGCATTGAGCCCTGTATCGATTTCCATATCCTCAACGCTGGACGAAAATTGTCTTTGTGACGCAGAGGGCAAGTGGCTGAAATCGATGCGCAAATTCTCCAGCATCTGCGTGGCTAGATTGATAGGATCGGTGATTTTACCATCGGCTGTGAGGAGAGGATTGTGACGTGTATACCAGGGATGCTGCCGTATTTGTCGAAAACTGAATCGTTTCTGAGGGTCTATCGACATCATGCCTCGCAAGAGTGACAGGGCTTTCGGTGGTATCCTGTCCCAGAGAGCATCCGTACTGTGTCCTGACGCCTTGACATATTCACCGAACTCCCAGCTATTAGCAGACGGCTCATCCCACGGCGTGTTGCCCACTAAGAGAACAAAGAGTATCACACCGCACGACCATATGTCCACGAGATCAGAAGAGTACTTTCCCGTACTGGGGCTTTTCTTATCCACCCTTCCGCAGGCCAGAATTTCCGGGGCGATGTATGGTGGGCTTCCGCATAACGTAGAGCTCGTCTTCCTTTGTCCCTTATATTCAAACATGGTGGCCATGCCGAAATCGGCGAGCTTCAGGTTTCCGTCTGACGACAACAGAACATTTTCTGGCTTCAGATCACGATGAGCTACGCCCTTGGAGTGCATGAAGCTCACTCCGCTGACGAGCTGGACGAAGTAAAGTTGGGCAATGTCCTCGCGAACGCCAACATCGGCTTCGATCTTGTCGAACAAGTCACCTCCCTCGGCGAACTCCATGGCTATCCAGCGCCATGTTGAATCCTCTCCTGATGCAAACCACTCAATGATGTTGGGGTGTTGGCCAATGTGGGAGTGCAGAGACACCTCCATAGCGAGTTGTTTGGCCGAGATTCGGCCATGCTTGATGGCATATCCCTTGTGGATAAGCTTGATCGCAAATACCGGATTTGTTGTATCTAGTGGTATGGCCTTTTTGATGCTGGATTCGTGAACGGCCAAGTTAGTTTGAGTGGTTTTACTCAAGAGGTCGAGAATGTATACCAAGGCTTGTGAGCTTAATGGGGAGGCGGAAGGACTTACGAGGCATAGGCTCCTCGACCAACAGTCTTGGATATGATGCGAAAGGGAAGATCCCTTGGCAGAGGGTCTAATTGAGACTGTGTAGATTCATTAGTCACCTCTTCGTGGGTACATAGCTCTAGTTCTGCGACGTGTTTTCTGGACACCAATCACGCCAGATCCATCTTGCAAACGGAGAAGGAGAGATGTTGCAGTGTAGTGAGCACGAAGCTCGGACGATGGCAAAAGGTGATTTGAACAACTCACCATTGCACCAAATTGCCTGATAAGCAATGTAGTCCTAACGCGCTCGAATTCGATAATTTCTATTATCAAGTCTAGGGTGTCTGAGAATTATCGCCTGAAGGTTACCAGGAGCGATAAAAACAAAGTGAGCCCCGCTACGGCGTGCAGCCTGGTGCAATTGGCAAATCAGCAATTGCCTGCAAAGAAACCCGACACGGTTCTCTTGTCGAGGTCGTTTGTTTCTTTTTTGCCTAGACTAACACTAAGATAGGCACACGGATGCCTGTAGCATCATCGCAGCCAACCTCAGGCACTGTATACGGTCAGGCATCACCACATGCATCCTCACACAAGATGCACCACCAGCCAACCGACTGTCGTGTGTTGACTCCAATGTGCGGCGGGTCGCGTCAAGGAGCGTCCGGCGGGTCCGGCGGCGTAAAGCTGCAACCGGCAACCGCACTCGGTGGTTGGCTGCTGTCCTTTCAGTGATGGGGTTAATACTGGATGCTCCCTGGAGCTGTTGGGGGCTCTTGAAGTAGCTCTTAGCATTAAGCACCGTATTTTACTAGTGGTTGTGTTGGAGGGGCACTTCGACCCTTGCACCACGCCTGAGCCAGTGGGCTTTCGCCATCCGCGTCAACGGTGCGTTGCGCGCTGTAATTGCAGCTGGCAGAGCGACTCCCGAGGGACACCAAGGGACCCCCCCGTTCGTCGCCCCTCCGTTGCTGCGGCAAACAGAGCCTTCTGGCGACCGCCTTCGTTTCGCAAGGGCCACGGCAGTTCTGACTACCTGCAATAAAAACATTCCTACAGACCAGACGCTCAAACTATTCTTCCTGCTAGGATTTCCCAAACTGCATTGAAAGAACGTTTTGATTTCCGCGGCTTGTCTGCTTTTTGCCTTGCTTCCCTCTTCTTCTTGGGTTCTGGTGCCACCTAGCTCTTCGACGTCACCCGTTACCGTCGACTTACACTCTACTCAGCATTGCGCATTCCTGACCGGTTTGGCACAACCGCATTCCCTTGCCAAATCCACCGCCGCTTCTGACCACAGATTCTTGTTGCGGCTGTATCTCTTCCACTTCCCTCATTTCTATTCTGGTTGGAATTGGTCAGAGGGACGACATCTACACTGCTCTCCTCTCCTGTTCCTCTGTTCCTCCAGAAAGAGGTTTCGCAAAGATTCCACGGCAGCCCTCGTTGACTTTTGCATTGCAACTCGATCATGGACTACGCCATGGAAGACAATCAGAACTCTGCTCCCGGTAGTGTCCCGGCTGCCAAGCTCAATGCCTCGCGCAAGGGTCCCGATGCCCAGAGTGTTACCAAAAGGTATATCATTACAGCTGTGCTCAAACAAGCACAGGTCAACGGCGCAATGAATGATGCAACCAAAGTTCGCAATAACTGACAACTGTGTCGATTTTACAGACTGCAAACCGAGTTGATGCAGCTCATGACCTCACCTGCTCCTGGCGTTTCTGCCTTCCCCTCTGCCGATGGCAATCTGCTGTCATGGACTGCCACCATCGAAGGCCCCGACGACACTCCTTACTCTGGGCTTACTTTCAAGCTCAGCTTCGCCTTCCCAGCTAATTATCCATATGCTCCCCCTACTGGCCTGTTCAAGACACCCATCTACCACCCCAACGTCGACTTCTCTGGCCGCATCTGTCTGGACATTCTTAAGGACAAGTGGACGGCTGCGTACAACATCCAGACGGTCCTTCTTAGTCTCCAAAGTCTGCTTGGAGAGCCCAACAAGTAAGCCTATGCGAATGTGTCCCATAAAACAAGCTGAATATATGCTGACCAATCCATCAGTTCTTCCCCATTGAATGGCGAAGCTGCTGAGTTGTGGGATACCAATGCTGAGGAATTCAAGAAGAAGGTGCTGGGGAGACACAGAGACATTGAGGAGTAGAGCGCTAGAGTTGGTAATGATGGTGACGACGGGAAGTGTTGATTTCGGGGAACTGGATCGGAATACCCCATGCTGCATTTCATACATTCTGGAGTCTTTTGGGAACATGCTTTGGTTACGGTCATTGTGGTTGGGTTAGCATTTGCTTTAGATTTGGCGATTCCTTGACACCCAATTGAGTACAACTGGCTGATTGCATAAATGCGTGTTGAATGGGAACTTCACGGCCCCGAAATTGGAGAATGACTGAACAGTTTGTCAGCTCGCTCGTAGACCTTGGCAATAACTTCACTCGGTATGAGGCCAGAGTGTGATGTCAGTCCTGTGCCGGCTGGTTGTTACGGAGGAGCATTGCTTTTTTCTTTGGTTCACAAGCACAATCGATACTAGGCGCGGACTTATTTGGCTGCAGCATAATTCAATACACTGAAACAAATCGTGACAAAGCAACGGGAATCAAATCCGTCATCACATTCAGGACGTTAACACCTCGACCGTTGACTCCAAATCCTAATTTTGGGGTAGAAGCGGAAAGAGCTTTGGTCACATTTTCCAGTGTGTATATTTTTTTTTCTTTTCCGCATCAAAAGCTAGAAAAAGCCGGTTGCAACTCCGAAATGCCATGTCACCTTTAAGAACCAGTCCCAACTTCGAGAAACGTTTTTTTCTTGACTAATTAAAAAAAGTGTTCTCCCTCTATTCCTCAACAACAACGGTGGGGAGGCCCTTGGGGTTCTTGACGTTCACGGCCTGCACGTAGCTGTACAGCTTCTCCTTGGCATCCTCGTCGTCGTTTCGTCGTCGGGAAATTCGGACGCGCAGTCTGTAGGGAACGCCCTTGATACCGCACTCCCAGACCTTCTTGTTCAGCTGGGGGTCCAGGCGGACGTCGGTGGTGCCCTGTGGGAAAATTGGTCAGCATTTACGTTCAGTCTGAACAGTTTTCGGAGGTGCCTTCTGGCTCATAACCCATCCAGTCTAATTTCATTTGTCTCGAGCCTGAGCATCCTGGACTGGGTATAGGCCGTCGGACAAATCTTCGATTGGGATGGAATAAATCGTACCATGGCCTGAGTGGCGAAAGCCTTGATCTCCTTGATGGCACGGGGAGCCCTCTTCTTGAAGGTAACACCATGTAACTTTTGCACACCGTTAGTCCAACATATTCTGCGTCGGTTCTTGATATTCGTCGAGGCCAGTATCGGATTGGCTATTTCGATTGGATGACAACGTACTCTCTTGTGGAGGTGGATGGTGTACTCGCGGGCGACAACATCCGCAATGGCGGAGCGCTGAGGCTTGCCGGCGGTCTTCTTAGCGGACGACATTTCTGAATTTGTCGGGTTAGTCTTTGAAGATGATATCAAGATTTGCGACTCGTATTGGCGGGCGATGGCAACAGTCAAACAGGAGAATAACCACTTGTTTGGTACAACAAGAGAGTGATCAATCTGTCTGAAAGAGTTCCGTACGAGAAACAGAGGAATTCTTTGGGTTTTTGGGGCACCGGGTCGTACCTGCGAATCGTCTCGTGGGATCTGGGCGTTGGGGAGGTTGTGATGTCGGAGAGCCAAATTCCGCAAAATCTTTGTGCGTAGGGCAGGCTCGAATTGTGGTGGTGGGGGGTGGGGGGTAGCGAGCCAATCAGACGCTAAGAGCTTTCTACCTCGAACCTCGTCACGTGCAGGGACCGTAACTTCCTGAGAACTGCAGGTTGGAGTTGTCTGAGTGGATCTCGCCTGGGTAACAGCCAATCAACGAGTAGACCGTGCCCAGGCACAGTCCAGCACCACGATTGCAGTGGGCCCGCACCTGAGCCAGTCAGTCCTGTTTACGAGCTTCGCCCGTCACTAGTTAATCTTACGAGACTCGGCAACCATCTGCATTCCTGCATTCGTGGCCGACGAGAAAGAAGCGCTCTCGATTGAGCTTCTGCGCAACAGGCGCTGTTCCGTTCGTTTCCATCCAACTCGCCGCTTCGCCATTTGACTCTAGAGCCATCTCCATCAGTCTATTACTCTCGCATCGTGTCCTCGCTGCACGGACTTGGGTACCAGGGAGGCATTTAGCAAGGTTCATCGCCCAAAAACCTAGGGGAACCATCGTGAAACGTAGCGCAGACGTCCCGCCACCACACCAGAGACTTCTTCTCCCTAACACATCTCCGATCGATTTCATCGTCACAATCATTTGAACTCTTCAGTCGCTCGCTGCATTGGGGAAGTGTGAATCATCACGAAAACATGGCTGATCATCACCACGCGGCGGCGACGCCTTCACCGCAACCCGACATGACAAGAAATCGACTTCCAACGTTGTTCGAGGTGTTGAGCCGTCGAACACTTCCTCCCGTGGATCTTTTCTCCTTTTATATCTACATGAGAGATCAACGATCGGTGGATTACCTGGATTTCTGGTAAGCGGAGGATTTGATGGCGTTTGGCTTGGCTGCGCGGTGTTGATTCGACACGATCCATCTGAACTGTGTACTAACCTGACAAACCATTAGGCTCGATGTTGCACAGCACATGTCACTATGCCGCCATTATGTTCGCGAACTGCGACGGTCCGTACTTGTAGCAACTCCCGATATGGAAAAGACAAACTCGAAAAGGTCATCACAAATTCTGGAAAACATTGGCGATCTGGAACCTCGTCCAGCGGGGCCGTCGATGTACGCGACCGAGAAGGAACGTGATCAGGATGCGCAAATGTCAGCATTCCTGCGAGAGGACCAGACGCATGACTCTCCTCACAGCGGATCGGGAATGGCTCGACCAAGCCCTCAATTCAGCACACCTCGGGACGTAACCGATTCAAATTCACTATCTCACACGGTTGCCCGTCAAGATATCAGAGCATCTGCCGAGAAAATCCTGTATACGTTCCTTCTGCCTGGTGCTGAGAGAGAGATTACACTTCCTGGATCCATCACGCAAGATGTCACCACTGCTATCGAGGAGTATGGACGTGATGACCCGGAGGTGTTTGACGTTGCCAAGGACTATGTCTTTCAAGCCATGGAGCGGGACGCTTTCCCTGGATTCCTAAGAATGAAAGCGTTGGGCAACCTGATTCCACCGACGCTCGTAATGCGTTTAATCATCGGGCTCGTGTCCATGTTTGGCGCCTTCTGGGCGGCATTCATCCTCATTTTTCTGGATAAAGATCGCGCAACTCGATGTTGGGTAAGTCCATTTTTCAAACACGATACCACATCAACACTCTGAAGACCACATACTGACGATGATGTAGCTTATCCTTCCGTTCACTGTTGGAGTCTATTTCCTATCATCGTATCAGTATTCACTGGACCCCATCATGGCTCTGGTCGGCTTCAGTGAATACACCCCTTTCAACTTCTCTCGAATTCGAGAGTCTTATGTTCGCCAACTTCTTGCCAAACGGGCTCTAATGGTCTTGGCCATTACCATCCTCATCGACGCTGCTCTCTGTGTGTTGTTCATTCTCGTTCCAGGCAAGAGGCTGTAGATGACACACGTTCTGTGTCTGCTATCCGCTGATGGCCACACGAATGAAGGCGACTACCGCACCGGCTTGCTACGTCACTTCATTGTCATTTCTGAGAAATGACAGGCGCCAAGGCGGTCTTTGATGACCGTTATGACCAGGGAAGTCAATGGTGATCAATCTTTTCTGGCTTCACCATTTCTTTTGTAGATTTATTTCAACAGGCTTGGGATTTTGGCGCAGGGCTTATTTTATTCCCCGTTGATATTTTTTCGATTTCTTTGGGGCCTCATCAGCACGATATCCTCTTTTCTGTGCTTCTTTAATCCTAGTCATACGCATTGCGACACCACTTGTATCTATCGAATTCCCCACCGGGGTACATCTCTTTATATCTTCAGATTTTGTCCCGTTTGCGCAGCATAGCCCAGTATGCTTTTCTTTGTAGAGCGACCATACAGGCGGAATGACGGATAATGGCAGAATCAGTTACAGACAATGCATGTTGTAAACGGTTTTCAATGCTTGTGATTTCATTTACATCGTGATACGTTACGTTCCATGACAGCAGTAGCAACTCCCTTTGCGCCATCCCTTCCATCTCTCGCTCTAACATTGTCTGGCCATAAATTTCTATTTGCTCTACACCCTTCTACATCTTACGCTTACTCGCACGCTTCTTCTGCTCCTCCGCCGCATAGGGCTCATCCAAATCCATGGTCTCGTCGTGCGCAGGATTCGCCGCATCTACCATGGAGCGCTTGTTAAACCCCCTTCGTGGTAGCGCATCCCTGCCCGGCAAGTCCTTCTTCTTTTCTGAGTCTCGCGAGTCCCCCACCAGAGACTGGATCTTCATCTCCGCCTCTGCTCGCTCGTTTTCCCTCGCAGCAGCGGCTGATCGTATGCTCTGAATCTGGGCCTCGAGATCGCTTAGCGTGGATGTACACCGGTCTGACCAGTTATTCAAGGCGACAATCATGTTCGGTATGGATCCGGGCGAGAGATCGCGCAAGGGCGCTACGCTGGTGACTTGAACGGCCCGCCGGGCGGGATCAAGAGTGGCGTGGACGAGCCCTGCGTATATGACTGTAATGACGAGGTCTTCTAGCTCTCTGGCTGAAGAGAGCTGTAACTCTTTTTGCAAAGCATCGTACGATAAGTTGGAGCGGTCCCGGGCGAGTGTGAGCAAGGATAGTTGGCGGAGCTTGAGGAGCTGCGCATCGTTCAAGGGCGGTAGACTGGATGCATCGCTCTGGTAGGTCTGGTAGGTACCGTAGGAGAATATTTGGAGGAGGCTCAGATGCGATGCGAACTGATCAGTGGAGGCGAGGGCCTGGATGTGAGGCTGCTGGAGGAGCTCGGCGAAGACGTATGTGTTTGGGGCTGAGGTCGCTTGGGTGATGAGGTCGGCGGCGGCTCGAGGATGTACGGCGGATTTGGAGAGCGCCAGGAAGGGCTATCGAATTAAAAGGACGAGTTAGCTTCCGGCTTGATTGAGGGTATCGTGGGATGATGTCATGCGTTTCATGGACAATATTACGGGGTGTTTCTGTAGGGAACTGCTATGAGGATAACGGGTCCGGTGCTTGTGGGAAACGAACCTCGAGAGCGTCCAAGGCTTTGGTCTGCTCCATGATGACAGGAGATGGGGATCGCAGGTCTGGGGCGTAAAGCCCGTGGCTCGGGGGAAAAAAGCTGCCGTGAGTGAGGCAGTTTGTATTCGACCCGAAGCTTTGATGGAGAAGTCGGCAGTTGTGACTGCTACCTGGGGAGGGGAGAGCAGTGGAGCTACTCTAGCTTCAAGGGCTGCACGCGGGTCGCCAGAGTTTGAGACAAGACCGGTGATGGGTAAATTCGCAGTGTTGGTTTCGAAGTCGGAGCGCCTTGACGGTTCGAATACCAAATCTATGTTCTGCTTCCGGGGCGGGCGTGTGTCAGCTGTGTTTGAGGTTCACGTCCAAGTCACCAAGGTGTATGTTCCAGGTGAGCGTGATGGTGGGGTCGGCTGTGTGGGGTTCTACCAGGCACTTGGGTAGTCTGATCAGCATGCTGGTAGTCTGCGCATGTGTGGTGCTATTGGTGACCAACAGGTCAATGATATCTCAGACATGCTGATACGTTTATCGTTAATTGGAAGTATCATTAACTTGTCTCTTCTTTTTTTACCGTCGTATCTTGAGATCGATGGCCAGGTCCACTCGAGCAAACGTAGATCCGGAGATCTTGGACCGATTTATTCATAGAGCATGAACTTGATGAGTATGTCTACAGATTACACTTGGCATATGCGTTTCATGAGACAGAGCTTGTCGTGTTAAATATGTCTACAAAACAGAGAATGGAATCTCTAATTGTCTTTCAAACTCAGCAATGCACGAAGACACGTCGGTCGTGAAACGTGGGCTGTGATACCACGACACGCCAAACAGACTCATACTTTGAAGTTACTTTTTCAATTACAAATCCATAGAATCACTCGGTCACATGAGCGCGTACAGGCGCGCGGGTCGGTGCTAACGGCTCGGCTCTTGAGTGAGAACAAATGCGGATTCTTCGGAAATGTCCTGGCTGCTGTTGCGGTGATGGTGTTAATACCGCTGGCCGGAAATGCGCACCATCTATATCCGTAAGGATGCGGCGAGGTAAGAGAAAAAAGTGGTTGCTGCAGATATCATAGTTTTACAGTGTAGCTTTTTCGGAGATTGCCAGTGGTGTTTGGGCCCGGTGAGCAGCGCACTGTTGCAGGCCGAAACTCAGAAATGGGCTTATCCTGGACGTGCGACACCGAATGGCTCGGATGGCGTGGGGCGGAAACATTTCGTGCGGCGAGGCGAGATGGACATGGAGATAAAGTTGGGAGGCGGTCGCAGTGGCAAATCTAATGCGACCATGGTCAGATTACCCCTCACAAAGGATGCGTTAGGGCATATTCAAGTGATGACAATGCAGCGGCAGACATGCATGTTGGTTGAGAAATATTGCTCGCGGGCTGTGGTCAGCACCAACAGTAGGCGGCACAGAGGCGTGATGAATCGGGATGGCTTGTACTGTCTTGAGAGATTGATATGGCCAAGGAACACCGAACTGAGTGAGGACAGATGCCAGTGCGTGGTGTGGGGACTGAACAGGGTGACAGGGCCCTGAGGGACGGAACGTCGACTGATGTTTCGTTGCTCGGTGGCAGCTCAGGATCCGGACAGCCGCTGCGGTGATGATTCGCTTGACGGTGCCCCCAACTAACCCCCAAATACCTAGGTAGATATCACTGTCCCCGTGGATGCATGTAACTTGGGGCTGGCCAGCAACGACCTGTGAGCCATTCATCGATCGAAGTTAAGAAGGCATGACAGAGTCTCGCTTAGACTGGTGCCGCCGTCTGTCCGTCCCGTCTTGTATCAGCTAAGCGGCGGCACGTCTGAGCGATGAATGTCTGGCTGGCTGGTGTGAATAGGCCCGGGGCTCCCATTCCGACAGGGGGCTGCGGCGGCTTGCGGTGACTGCTGTCTGTGTCTGTGAGTGACTGCCGCTTGTTGACGTTTTGCCCTTTAACTTTGGGCTTTGGCCGCCGCCAGTCCCACCCAGTCCGCCCCGACGTGCTGTGTGCTGTGCTGGGTCCTAGGTGCTGGGTCCTGCATCTGACCCTGTGCTGACCGAGCGTCACATTCGCTTGTGCCATTAGGGAAGTCACGAACCAACGGCTGCCCCCCGCCTGCGACGTTTCTTGGGGCCGAAACGACCAGACAATACATACCGGCTCCTGCCTCTTCCATTTCTTCGTCGACTCTTCCGTTCTCTTCGTCCGACATTCTTGACTTTGGCCACTGCTGCGCCTTTTTCGCTCTTGACTTATCTCTGTTTTGCTTCCATTACCCGTGCAGTCGACCTCGCGACCGAGAGCCCGGTGCTTTCGCCTTCCGCTGTGCTTTTCTTTTTTTCGCTTTCCGCTGCCACCCTCCACTACCGGCCTAGCTGGCTTCTAACTGCCGGATAGCTATTGCACCATCGACCCGATTCTCACGTATAGCCAAACCACCCAGGCATGGTCTCAGAAACCCGGTAACGACGCTCATCGATTGTAATTACCCCTTTTCGCTGGAGAAGAGGAAAAAGACATATAGCGTCGTCACTGGACGACAGCTGCCGAGCTGCGTCGTGTCGAGGTTACCTTGCGATCCAATTGCGCATGCGACAATATAGTGCTTCGAGCGAGTGCGATATCCCACATCTAGAAATCTGCCAATCATGGCTCCGTCGCATATCGCAATCCCGCCACGGGACGTCGGCGCAGGAGCAACTTTGGGTGCGCCGAGGAGCCCGCATATGGCTACAACGACGCTGCGTGTTGAGGGCATGACGTGAGTACCTGATCTCCGAGCTTTGTTCCCGATTTTGCGGACCAAGGTCGCTTATTCACAAACTGCGCATCGATATCACGACTCGATTTTGTTAAGCTAACCTCTTTGTTTGTTCTCTCGAATAGTTGTGGAGCATGCACCTCGGCTGTTGAAGCAGGCTTCAAAGGTGTTGCTGGTGTAGGCAGCGTCTCAGTCAGTCTCGTTATGGAGCGCGCCGTCATCATGCACGATCCGAAAACGATCACCGCCGAGCAAGTCCGGGAGATCATCGAAGATCGGGGTTTTGATGCCGAAGTACTATCAACCGACCTCCCAAGCCCGGCTGTAAGCCGATTCACTGAAAATGGTGATTCAGCAAATGGCAAGGAGTCTGTCACCACTACCATCACTGTTGAGGGTATGACTTGCGGCGCTTGCACGTCTGCCGTAGAAGGCGGTTTCAAAGATGTTGCTGGAGTCCACAGCTTCAGCATATCATTACTTTCGGAGCGAGCTGTCATCGAACACGACCCCTCATTAGTGACGCCAGAGCAAATTGCTGAGATTATTGAGGACAGAGGCTTTGGCGCAGAGATCGTGGACACCGTGAAGTCGACGTCGCGGGCCGGTAATGATGGAGGCGATGGTTCTCAAAGTAATATTGCAACTACAACGGTGGCCATTGAGGGAATGACGTGTGGCGCGTGCACATCGGCCGTTGAAGGCGGTTTCAAAGGCGTTGACGGCATCCTCAAATTCAACATTAGTCTGCTTGCGGAGCGGGCCGTTATCACGCATGACGTGACCAAAATTTCGCCCGAACAAATTGTAGAGACGATTGAGGATCGCGGATTTGATGCGACTGTCTTGTCAACACAATTTGAAACCAGCGATCTGGGACCTCTGATGGCTACATCGCAATTCAAGATTTACGGCAATCCAGACGCCGTTACCGCGAAAGCCCTTGAAGCCAAATTGACAACCCTTCCTGGCATCAAGTCTGCCTCGATGAGTCTCTCTACAGAACGCCTGACCATTACTCATCAGTCTGGCATCATCGGCTTGCGCGGTATCGTCGAGGCCGTAGAAGCGGAAGGACTTAATGCCCTTGTCGCAGACAGTCAGGACAATAATGCGCAGCTGGAATCACTGGCCAAAACTCGCGAGATTACCGAATGGCGAACTGCTTTCCGAACCTCGTTGACTTTTGCCGTTCCCGTGTTCATCATTGGCATGATTCTGCCTATGTGCGCACCGGCCTTGGACTTTGGCAAGCTCATGCTGATACCGGGGATCTATCTAGGCGATGTGATCTGCCTGGTCCTGACAATACCCGTTCAGTTCGGTATCGGAAAGCGGTTTTACATCTCTGCATACAAGTCAATCAAACATGGGTCACCTACCATGGACGTCCTCGTCATTCTGGGCACATCTTGCGCGTTCTTCTTCAGTGTTGTGGCCATGATTGTGTCATTACTATTCCCGCCTCATAACCGGCCCAGTACGATCTTCGATACCAGCACCATGTTGATCACATTCATCACCTTTGGGCGATTCTTGGAAAACAGAGCCAAGGGTCAAACGTCGAAGGCTTTGTCTCGCCTCATGTCTCTGGTCCCTTCAATGGCTACCATCTATGCTGATCCCATCGCGGTCGAAAAGGCTGCTGAGGCCTGGGCCAAGTCCGCTGACGAAACAAAGACCCCCAAAACCCCACAGGCATCGTCAGAACCCGGCAGCTCCTCCGCATACGAGGAGAAGCTGATTCCGACTGAACTGCTTCAGGTCGGCGATATCGTCATCATTCGACCGGGTGATAAAATCCCCGCGGATGGTACTCTGATCTGTGGTGACACCTACGTGGACGAGAGCATGGTGACTGGAGAGGCAATGCCTGTTCAGAAGCGACTGGGAGACAGCGTCATTGGAGGAACAGTCAATGGCAATGGCCGAGTCGATTTTCGCGTTACTCGTGCTGGTCGTGACACGCAGCTGAGCCAAATTGTCAAGCTTGTTCAGGATGCTCAAACGACCAGAGCCCCTATTCAGCAACTCGCAGACACGCTGGCTGGATACTTTGTTCCTACCATCCTGATCCTTGGACTAACCACGTTCCTCTTTTGGATGGCTGTAAGTCACATCTTGCCGAACCCGCCCAAGATTTTCCTTCAAGATGCAAGCGGTGGCAAGATTATGGTTTGTGTGAAGCTGTGCATCTCGGTCATTGTTTTTGCTTGTCCCTGCGCTCTTGGTCTCGCTACACCAACTGCCGTCATGGTCGGCACGGGAATCGGTGCCGAGAATGGCATCCTCATCAAAGGGGGTGGTGCTCTGCAGCGGACGACAAAGGTCACTCAGGTTGTTCTGGACAAGACTGGCACTATCACACACGGCAAGATGAGTGTAGCGAAAGCGACACTTGTTCCTCTTTGGAGAGACAATGAGTGGAGACGACGATTATGGTGGACAATCATTGGACTCGCTGAGATGGGCAGTGAACATCCTGTCGGTAAAGCTATCCTCGGCGCTGTGAAGGAGGAGCTTGGCGTCGAGCCCGAGGGTGCCATTTCTGGCAGTATTGGCGAATTCAGGATTACTGTAGGCCGTGGCGTCAATGCACTCGTCGAACCAGCATCATCGGCTGAGAGGGTTCGCTACAGAGTGCTGGCTGGCAACGTCAAGTTTCTGCAAGAGAACGGCGTTGACGTTCCCGACGAAGCGATTGAAGCATCAGAAGAACTCAATGTCAAGTCCAACAAGAAGAACATGTCGAATGCCTCGTCGGCGGGCACGACCAACATCTTTGTGGCTGTAGATGGTAACTACACGGGACATCTCTGTCTGGCCGATATTATCAAAGACGGGGCAGCGAGTGCCATCGCAGTGCTTCACCGAATGGGCATCAAAACAGCAATTGTCACTGGCGATCAACGGACGACGGCGTTGGCTGTGGTTGCGGCGGTCGGCATTTCGTCCGATAATGTGTTTGCTGGTGTCAGCCCCGACCAGAAACAAGCCATTATCAAGCAGATCCAATCTCAGGGCGAGATTGTTGCCATGGTGGGTGACGGTATCAATGACTCCCCCGCTCTGGCAACCGCAGACGTGGGCATTGCCATGTCTAGTGGTACGGATGTAGCTATGGAAGCTGCAGACGTAGTGCTTATGCGGCCGACCGATTTAATGAGCATTCCAGCTGCTCTAAATCTCACGCGTACTATCTTCCGTCGCATCAAATTGAACCTCGCCTGGGCTTGCGTGTACAACATTGTCGGTTTGCCAGTGGCCATGGGCTTCTTCCTGCCGTTTGGCTTCCATATGCATCCGATGATGGCTGGCTTTGCCATGGCGTGCAGCAGTGTTAGCGTGGTTGTAAGCAGTCTGCTTTTAAAGTTTTGGAAGCGACCGCGATGGATGGACGAAGCGGAAGCGGAACGCAAGGGTGGTCTACGCTGGGTAAACGGAAGCGGCCTCGTAGGCTGGGCAAAGGAGATGTTTGGACGAAGAGGCCAAAAGGGCGAGGAGGGGTACGTCCCGCTGCAAAATCTGGACGCCGAGCAGGCGTGATTCACTTGTCAAGCGTTTTTTCCTTCTTTTGTTAGACATGTTTATTTTGGCGTAATACCTTGCGGGGAGCAGTTTTATCGGGCATTTACAGTGCGAAGGCAATGGAGGACTATGTGTTGCCATCTGTTGGAGGTGGCGGGGATTCAAGATACCAAGGTAGAGAGGGCCACGTGGAAGAAATGGCCAATTTATGTACAAGCGAGCATTAGATATATGTTTGGAGCCATGCCTCTAATAACAGCCACATTGTGCGTTGAATGTTTGTGAAGCTCGGTCGAAAGATAAAGGTTAAGGGTGACGCGTCGAGGAGCAAGCATCTTGAAGGAAGACTTCGGGTCTTTGCGACAACTTTTGTAATATGTAGTTCCATTGGCAGTGGTAAGTTCGCAGTCAAGATCTGTCAACGCAATATCCAACAAGGCGTGGCTGTGACGATTAAAATGTTTGACGATTTGGCATGCGTTGAAGGAGTTATGTGCCGTTTACTTACACTAGGCATACCATGTCCCGGCTATTCATTTCTGCGACAAGAATGTTCTTTGCTACATGAAATCAAATTGCCCTCACCTTAGACGATACTTGTTTACAGATACGCTTGTCCATTATTGCACAGTCATGGGGCTTGGAAGGCAAACTGTTCGTCTAAGCAAGGAGCCAACGCATGCGCCGTAGGCCATCAACCCATCTGTCTTCGATACAATCAGTCTTAAGCGCTTACAAAGGAATTCAATCTTTCCAAAAGAGTATTGAGTCTCGTATTTGAAGTTGTGCTGACTCCAGGAAATCCGAATCCGTATTCTCATTCATCCCGTCGCTCCATATGGCCAATTCCATTTTTAGTCTGTACGAGCCATAATATTTTAGTTTGCGACCGCTCCTACTTACCCCGTACGGTAGTGCACTTTGCTTGACAACACTGAACGACGATTCGATTCCGAGGGGGTACCGTACCCTTTTTTCACTAATACTTACTGATTGCTATATCGTGACCGTGTACAGTAGCTCATCATTGTCATTCTCATATATCATCTACACTGCTCATTTTTACCACCGCTACGGTAGCCTACAACACAGTTCTACAGTACAGCCCCTGACATACCGCATCTACAACCATCTACAACCCCAAGAGCACAACCAATCAATTCAAAAAGCGCAAGCACACCAAACTCGGACCAATGAATTCGACACCGATCCAAAGAACCAATCTGCGCAGAGTCATGGAGTAACACACCGGGAATAAGCCAAGAAACAACAGCAAATTTCCACCAAAAAGCACTAGGTACGCACACCCCCCCTTAGTCGTCTTGGCGCTTGATTCGCACCAGAGATTATTGGTGGAGAATGTGCGGCTTACATTAGTGCTTTCTTGGCGGGGGAGGTGGTCGCGTGCTTCTTGACTATGTACTTGGGCTGCGTAATCAGGTTTGTATGACGGTTAGCTAATGAGTTGGTGAATTGGGAGAATGGATGGAAGAGCTTGTGCGGGATACGGTGCATGAGTGTCGTGGGATGGTGCGTGTCGCGAAAGGCAGCGAAACTTTGATACAATGGTTTGTTTGAGAGCTGGTATGGAATTTAGGAACATGACAAAGTCTAAGCATAATCTGTAACGCTATCAGCTGATACTAACCCTTTAACACAAACTCTAGTGGCCACGGCCATACCCGAATGCTACGTCAACGCCAAGAACCCAACCTGACCCCTGTAGACCGTTGTGATAGCACGGCACGACGGATGCAAATGCTCGCTGCCATCAAATCATGCCCGTAGCCTGCTGGCCCCAGAACAACATGTCTTCGTGATGCTCACACATCTCCTTCCACGTCACAAACCTCCCGGGTCCTTCATCTGACCACGCGCCCCCGTATTCGTCTCCCGTATCATCCTTCGGATACGCCCACTTTGAGACCCATCGTCGCCCATCAATCAGTTTGGTTGTTATGGGCTCATCTCGATGTGATGCCTTGACGGATTCTCGATGTAGCGCCTTGACGAACGGGTAGAACCACATCTTGGCAAACTCGCCGGCAATGAATTCTTTGGGTCCCGTGCAGTGCCAGAGTCCGTAGATGTGCTTGGTGACAAAATTTGTGCTCAGATGAACGAGTTTGATCCAGTTTTCTGCTGATGTGCCAGGGTGAACATCTGGTACAGAGTCAAACAACTTCATTAATGCCGTGCGGATATTGTCTGGCATTCTGATGGGGTATGGTCTGAACCGTTCACCTTGCGAGAATAGATCAATGTTAATATGGGCTGATTGGTTTTCCAAATTGTATTGGAAATAGCCCATGAATGGCTCGTTGCCGGCTTTGGTCTGGAAAAGAGACGATTCGTACTCAATAGCCATGTGTAGCTCAGTGTCTTGGCTTTTGGTTTTCTTCACAGGGACAGCATGGCCAGGCGGCACATCTTCGACCTCATCTTCACCGAGCATTGTCTGTGCTCGCCAGTACTCCTGCCGGCCCCAGATGTTGGATAAATAAAACTGTTCTGAATCAGACTGCTCGAATTCAACGTCGTAGGTGGCGCCGATTTCCTCTATCGCGGCGTCTATTACCTTCCTCATATCGGTGACAGGGCCTATGATGGTCCCAGAATTTAGCCAGCGGGGATCTTTCGAGAAGAGGTCGTCGGGGCCTCTATCGGGGCCGAAGGGATCAACTCCTAATGTTGAAGCTGGTGCGGCCCAGCACCGAGCTGCATTTGGATCCGGTGGCCAACACACCTTGTCGGGGCCAAAAAACACAGTTTGCTTCATGTTCTTCTCCGCAATATCTTCCTCTGTAATCCCCCATCTCTGAGCCAAATCTGCGTTGGCTTTTGCTGCAATCTCAAAATATCGTTCAATAATTACTTCTGGTGGCAGCTCATGTATAACGTCGTAGCCGTCCACAATCATGACCAAATCGTCTCCTTCATCCTTGGAATTTAATGAATGCAAGTACCGCTTTATAGCACGCAACTTGGCGAGATGTGTTACGGCGGCGTCAAATTCACCCTTGCCGTTCCAGCCGAGGAGTGTCGGAACCGGGTACCTATTCACTGCCGCAGAAGCCAAGTGATAGCAGAAATGGAGGTTTGACTGACTTGCTGGAATTAACAGATGGAACCTAGATGTTTTCGGATCTGGGTTCCAAGGATTCTGGTCGTTTGTAGATGAGAGATGATCAGTATTGTTAGGTGATTGCAAGGAAGGACTATCCTTTGCTGCGTGGTTGGATGGGATAGGAATGATCATTTCAAAACGAGCCTTTGAGAGTATCTGTGTTAGCTAATATCTCAATGACGATGGGATTGTTTCGAGCCCATAGACGCATAGTAACCCAGTCTTACCATGTCAAATGGGGCCCCAGCATACAAAAAACCCATCAACGCCAGAGAGAGGTCGGCGGCAACCACCAACTTGCGGCGCATGGAAGATACAGGAGCCATCATGATGAAGGGACAATAGGGCGCCAGAGGTATCTATCTAGCCAGCCGATGCATAGTCTTAGAAGAAATAAAATGATGGATAAAACGATGACAAAGACACACGTGGAGGCAAATGATCGAATCGTGTTGGTCAATACCAAAAGAGAGTCGGAATAGCTGCAAAGACGGGCTATCAGATTACCCAAAATCCCAAGTGCGAACCAGCGCTTTCGGGAAATTCGCCAGATTGACTAGGATCTACGTTACGAAGGAAGGGAGAGAGAACGACTGCGTAGGCAAAGAATCAACGAGCGATAGAAAAGAAGCGGGTGTGATGGTTGCTTTCGAATCACAGTTGTTTGCTGCTTCACCCAGCCATGGGTCATGATCCGTCATGGCACTCCCTGTGCCAGTGTAGGTACGTATGTACATGTGAATGAGATATCGGATAAAATGCCGGGACATATCATATAACCGCCTGGCATGTGTCGCTGTGATGGACGGCACGCGCGGCCTTTTGTTTGTGCCTTTATCTCGCAGAGACGATCGCTCGCTCTTTCCGTCCACTCACCAGAGAGTGGGAGGATCACGGCTGGGGCCATCTCAGGGTTGCGAAACGTGGATCTGCCGCATTGCATTGCGACCATGAGATCGACCGACGGAGACGTCGTCGCTGAGTCGGTTGCGTTCGCTTCATACCCACTCGTCCAGGTTGGGATGAATGACACCTCATCATGTATTGGGAAATAAAGTGGTTGGATCGTCAGTGTGTTGCAGATATAGCCAGGCACCACGAGGACCTCCCTTAAATGGCGTCGCCGCCAGGGACCTTTGGGATGGATGTCACGCATTGAGAGCAATGATGGACAGCCATGGCTTCGGATCGACATATATTGCAAAGTTCCAGCAGATCATGCCCGTTTGTTGCATACAGTTACCAAAGTGACAGACCTTCTGGAAGTTCACGTAGAGATCCGTGGAGGTGAGTAGCAGCTGAACATCCCCCGCCAAAGCCTCATTCAAACACTGTCCGGTCCACGCTGCGTCTGGCCCCTTACATACCTAGGTACCTAGGTATGATCCCTGGAACGGTTAGAATATGCGGACGCCACGCTCAAATGCCCTGCGTCAAATGCCCTGCCTGCCTCTGCGTCAATCCCGCGGTTGATTGCTCTAGGAACTGATGCACGTGTGCAACATATGTACTGCCTTCCTGATGAGAGTGATTGGTGTTGTGTACTTGAGACGGCCTACCCACTAGCTGAGCTCTACTGTACTCCGTATGCCTTCTGCATTTCGCGCATGATCGTCAACATGACCGTTGGAAATGCACACCGTTGCCCTGGCATAATTCAATCTGGATGAGATCTGCCGCAGAAAGCGGCGATCAGCGATCACGAACATGGCACCACCGGCAGACAAGCTGCAATGGGAAGCTGATGCTCTTCAGGAGCCGATGCTGCATCTGATTGGCGCTTGCTCTAGACTCCTTCGAGTCCATCTCCTCAAAGGGCGTCTGGTGGTGCGACGAATCATGATTCCGCTTGGAGTTAATCGCTCTCATGATCACCGCTTGCTCGATACCACCTGTCTCCTCACAACCGCTTATCATTTGTTACCTACTGCATTGGCAGAATCCTATGCCGATGAAGATGCAAGATCTGATGCATGGACAGCGTTTCCGCTTCCAAACATTCATCAATTATGCTTCTTCCCCCAGAAGTCCTGACGCGATTGCTGTGGATGTACATACACACCCCCTTCTCCGAACGAAAATGCTGGCCGCCTGGTCCACAAGTCTCGACAGGTGATCCTTGAGGCATCATCACCATTCGGACTGCCCGGAAGATGAGATTTCGACAATGGCGCGATGAGAACAGTTGGTATGATGTATGAGGCCTTGTCGCACAATAATGCACTAGCTCAAAACTGCGAACGCAGAGCTCGATGGCAGAGCCCCCAGGGTGCTACGGGTGCTAAGGCTGAATTGGACCAGCATTTCACTTTCCTCCTAATAGCAATCACTGACAGTGCCATTGATCTAACCCGCTTGGATGCCCGAGTTGTGACTTGTCAAACTTCACAATAGCTAACTAGCCTGGAGTGACAAGTGCCGGCTAGAGACTCTGCTGGCCACTCAGCTTGCAAGCTGCACTCGAATGTCTTGCCGCTGGCTATTGTCCAAGTGCCGGCATATAAACTACAGCGAGAGCCACGGCGTCCCGTGCAAATATGTCAAGGAGTTCCACAAGAATATCATGGGAAAAGCCAGGTTGCTGAGCTATGAAGGTGGAAAGATCCGTAGAGATAGAAGTGAAGAGACCGACACTGATGACATGGCAAATACCAATTGACTGCAACTGGCAGACGATACCGTCAACAGCAGATATGCTTTGTCTGAAAAGCTGGAAACCAAAAATCTCTTAGAAGGTTTGTAGCACGATTCAGTACAGGGCAGCATGGTGTTATGTCGCATATACAGGGAGGGATGTAAAGGTCGACAATCAGTCTATTTAGGTTATGAAGGCAGAGGATAGAATCAATCAATGGGGAGCATCAAGATGTACCTAATGTCTTAGCTATATGGTGTCGTCAGTAGCATATAGGTACCTCATTTGATGAGCCGAGGCGGAAGCGCTGGAGAGGCAAGTCTTGGCCGTTTGCGGGAAGACGCTCGGGAGAGATGATGCTGGCATGATGACAACAATGAATAGCCGGGCACTAACATACGTACGCCAAGGCTGGTTGCAGGAGGCGAAAGAGATGCAAGTGTAAGTGGTAGAGAGGATCAAGGAGAGACCTGACAAGATCAATTACGATACGCTGACTAGTATAAGCAACCTGGCGGCGATAGATGAGTCAAGACCGACTGGTAGCGGCGGAAGAGCTGCAATTACAAACGATGAAGACGAGAAAAGAAGAATCTGGAGAGAACGTCCCGGATACTCTGACTCGTATGCACCTGCTGACATGGATGCATCGGGGTGAAGGTCGATTTGAAGAAGCTCGAATCTTATTGAAGCAATACCTCTAGCTTTCTGAGGGCCAGAGTAGGCATCAGCCACCCCACAATGTCTTTGTGTCCTTAGGAAAACTCGGCAAATTTGGGATACTGAATGCGAATAATCATGACTGACTTAACGCTGCTGAAGAACGCCCTCATGATATTTCCCCATCCTGGAATTGCTGATGCGCTGTCTGAGTAACTAGGTACATTAGGCCGGGGCGCTGTAGCACCTGTTCCCAAGAGACCTCCGACAGACGGCAGCCAGGTTCGGTTGCGTCCTACACGGTTGCGGAAAGTATGACTTTAATCTGCAAAGCACAAGATGAGCCGCAGACTCCCCTGCGGTTGGCCTTTTTGTTGAAAGCACTACAGACGGAGCAGACTCCGTGATACGGAATGCTCCATACGTGTTGATTGCATTACTGGGGATAGTGACAGTGGCCCGCCGAGTCGGACTTTGCTCCGATGGCTCCGGCGATGATCTGGTTTCATTACATGAATCACGACTTCGATACACATACATACCAAAATTTTGTGAGTGGAAGCTCGGTCAGTCCTTCGAATTCGACAGCCTTCAGCAAGAGACGCCAGTCACGACGAAGTATTAGCACAGAGGCTTGGCGACTCGGTTATCGCTCGACATCCGCCTGGGACGTCTTAAAATACTACCAGACAGCAAGAGAGTATCTAACGCCGGGGCGGCCTTGAGACCAAATTTCCGGTCTCGGCGTGTTCCTGGCAATCTGAACCCACCCAGCGACAACCTAGGTACTGTAGCGGTGCCTTCGCGGATGTGCCCGGTTAAACCACCCAACTTTAGGCTGCTAGAGGCGGGGCTTCTGGTATGAAATGTAGTGCCCAGCCCTCATTTAATATGCTTTGCAAAATCACATCTTCGCAGTTCTTCTAGGAAGCCGACGTCATCCCAAGAGCAGACCACCCTTGACACTTGTGAAGCAAAATTCACCAGCCGCCAAGTCTCTTGAGGGTGTCGTGGCCTCGGAACGCAGGGCATTGATTTCGTGAGCACATCATACGGGTGGTCCTTCTTGGCCTTTCTTGGCAGCTGGTCGAGGGTGTGGCACTTGATATGTGTACCCGAAAAGCGCACGCTTTTGGACAGAGCGTTTGAAAACCGTTGCCCCCCCCTCCTCCCAAACCCGCCCAAAAGCAAGAGCAAAGGCTGGGCCAGAAAGAAAAAGGGCTGTATTAATCATAGCAGCCGTTTTTTGACTGCACAGTGATCCATTCAATTCCCCTTCAAACCCGTTGTAAGTGACTTTTGGTGAGAGCAAGTGGTCATGTGCGATCCCGTGCGTACTGTACAGCTTCCCCCGGAGTCCGGATCTGTCTGGGACATCTCTCGCGTCGCCGATCTTTATCATCCTTCACTATTGTGACAGATTCGGCCGGAACACAGCCACTCCGAAGATGGCAATTGTATCAACCACAGTCCTGAAGCCTGTCATTCGTGCTCGCTCGCGTGAAACGTGTGCAAACAAAACAACTCGATACGCTTATCGCACTTGTGAAATGAGAGATACTTGATTCTTGTGCTGAGTCGCCGTTTCGCGAGCAAGCTAGCAGAAATATCGAGAACACAGTATTAATACCACTGAACCCTCTCTTGACAGAGCTGAATTTCGAACATTGTCACCAGTATCGCACTTCTTGAGCACCCCTGACCATTTCCATCGTTCCCTGGCATTCTGCATCGTGCGGAGGTAATTTAGTTTTGAACTTTTTTTTTTCGCGCTCTGGCTCGTCTTGAATCCCCACCTTCGTCTAAGGACCATCCCTGTAAGTATGTACAGTATTCACAGCAAACACTCGAAGGGGGTCCCACAACGTTGCTGCACTGGAGTAGGACTGCTTGTCTAGGAACTGTGACACGTCTAACGTATGGCCGCATTGGCGTTCGTCTGTTTTGGCAAACCATCGATCTCTCTATGTAGTGGGGAAAGGAACCAGTCGCGATGATGATCTCACAAGACTCATTCAATATTAATCCGGGTCGTTTTCCCATGTGTCATGGCTAACAAGATGTTCAGACTCTACTGTATTTGCTGGGTGACCGAGCATTGCTCAAAATTCAGAACGGCCTTCTGAATCCACGATTGAATCCTTGATCACAGAATTCGGAACTTGAGGGTGAGACGTGCCACCGAAACGCCAAGTCACCTGTGTTGCACTGTGAAATTTTGTGTCGCTGGAATTCCTCGCCGCACTCATCTGCACAGTCCCCTTGCGGGTTTGTCTCGTATCGGATGTCGAGCGCCAAGTTCATGGGTGGGCTTCCATTTGTTAATGGACTTACAGTAATACCTGAGTACGTACGGAGTACATATGTACAGGTCGCAAGGATTCATCCAGAAAGTAATAAGCTTACCACGAAAAATTGGTTGAGACGTTTGAACCAATGATCCTGGTCACTCACACGCCAAGAACCTCCCTTCGTTGGACCAGCCCTTCAATCATGAGGCTCCATATTATTACAGCTTTGTTGCGCGCTTCTCGGGAATAACACATTCAATAAGGGGCGGCTAATAGGCTGCAGTCTCTGGCTCGATGGCAGCATCGTGCAGCCATCTTCATGGATGCTGTTGATCCAAATCCAGCTCAATGAGATTAGTCCACCCAAATATCAACATAGAACCTGCCCGCTCCAACAAAGGGATTAGAATTCCTAATCCTGTCGAAAGCTGAAGTGTTGCTATGTGTGCTATTCAGCACCGAATCACATCATGGTGCTCTGCGCATTGGTGGTGCTCCTTAGAACCACCCAGAGAAAGCCCCACGCATACATAATCCTTTCAATCATTTTGATTCATGGAATTCGTCAGGGCCGCCGCAGCGGCGTGGTGTTAGGCGGGTACAGGACCGGACTGCAGCGGCGCTACAGCGGTTGGTCTTCACATTATTGAGCCTAGATGGAAGCGTCAGCGGCGGACAAATTGCACCGCTCAAGCTCAATTTTACGTGGTGATATCTTCATCTGAGCTTCAGAGATGCCAGGTGAAGGAATGTGACAGGCTTTCGTTTTCGAAATACATGAAATAATAGTGGCACGAAACTGAGCTGTATGCCGGTTGAAGCTCTTCAGTGCCACAGTACGTATGTTGCTTGGTTCGTATGATCTGAATCAATCACATTGTCTTTGAGGCGGCGTTTAAAGTTTGAATGATGTTTCAGTTGTCAATGATCGATAAACAGGTAGAGAGAAGAAGAGGCATATTAAGTACCGCAGCCGGCGAAATAAGATGGGAAAAAGAAAGTGGTCGTGGCTGAGCCATCTTTCCATCTGCCGAGCGGTGCTTCGAGCTTACAATTTCCCTTCAGAATCAGCCAGGAGAGGTATCTCCCCTTCTCCCCTTGGATCTTATGTTGTTCTGATGGGCTTGAAGCGCCTCCCGTATCTATTCGTTGCTCGTTTTGCTCTCTCGCAACTTGGCAAAAGCCTTCAACCGTGGTCAGCATCTGAATGGTGGTCATTGGTGAGGGACCAGGACCACTGGCCGCCTCTTCCTACCCCCCAGGTACAGACCACGAAGTGTTGTCGCTTCCCCCAGTGGCTCCAGCTGGGCAGCTGCCCCAGTATGTAAACCTACCAGCCCACGGCCATGTCCAGCCTGATTATGCGTCCAGCGCTCCTTCCCTTGTCTAGCGCCGCTGGCCCACTCCCCGACGGGACCTCGTGCTGGGTCCAAGCCCGCCCCCCTTCCTAATGTGCCTGGTGCTCATCGTCACCGCGCCGCTGTTCCGTGCTGTCGAGAGACTTGCGTGGCCTGCGAGAACTTGGCACCGTGTATGCCACGCCTTGTTTCCTCTCTCCTACTCTCTTCAAGACGGCACCCTCCTGCAACCTTCGTTCGCTCTCTTCTTTCTCTCCTTCTTTTCTTCACCAACCGTTCTGTGCTCTTGATACGAATTTATTGGAGATTCTGTCCCTCTCCATCACGTTCTCTATATCTCCTGTCGTTGTCGTGCGTTTCTTTATATAGTTGCTTGTCCCTTTTTTTTGGTTGGTCTGCTCAGCCTCACTCGTCCCTAGTCGACAGCGGTTACGATTCCGGGAACAAGATCTACTCCGTCACGACGCATCGCAATCCGATTTACAACCTCTATTCAAAGCTCCATAACATAGAAGCCCGACACAGCCAGAGCTGACTGCTTCTAATCACCATTGCACCCAGGGACAAGTATGCTCTGGCCATAAGAAGTAAAAACCCAGAATATCGGCAGCCAAGTACCGTCGCCTTATCAACTACAAATCTCAGTTCTCATCCGGCCTGTAATAACACGTCATCATGTCGAGGAGGAGCAACGAAGAGCAGGCTCATTTCTTATATGGAGGAGATGATGCCGAATCGAAAGCTGCGAATCACGATGTGGAATCATCTGCTGGTCGTTCAGAACCTCCCAAGGACCAGAATTTGGATCACGAATATTCTATCCCGAGCACGATCAAATTTACCTGGCTCGGAACCTACTTTTTCTTCTCCCTACTTCTTACCCTCTATAACAAGCTTGTGCTAGGCATGGTGAGTCATGATGTTTTTGGCATCTTCCCGTTGACTTGCGTCACGCTATGGGCGTGCAAAAAGCCGTCTTGCTAATTGAGTCTACAGTTCCATTTTCCCTGGCTCCTAACATTTCTTCATGCCTCCTTCGCTAGTATGGGCACGTTCGCCATGATGCACATGGGGTATTTCAAAATGTCACGATTGGGTCGCCGCGAACATCTGGCTCTTGTCGCCTTCAGTGCCCTGTTTACCGCCAATATCGCTGTGTCGAATCTGTCTCTCGCCATGGTTTCTGTACCATTCTACCAAACGATGCGCATGTTGTGCCCGATCTTCACTATCCTCATTTATCGCTCTTGGTACGGCCGTACATACAGTTACATGACCTATCTGTCACTTGTACCCCTCATAATCGGAGCGGCCATGAAGACTGCCGGCGAAATGACATTTACGGATGCTGGCTTTCTCTTAACCATTTTTGGCGTCATTCTCGCTGCTGTCAAGGTATGTAATTATATGATGCATGACACAAACCTGCGATGATTGGGCAATGGCGCTAACGTTGAGCGACATCGAAGACCGTCGTTACCAACCGATTTATGACTGGATCATTGGCCTTGCCACCCGTTGAATTCTTGATGCGGATGTCACCACTGGCCGCACTGCAAGCTCTAGCTTGCGCTACCGCTACTGGCGAAGTTGCAGGATTCCGAGAACTCATGACGTCGGGACAGGTGTCTGTTCCTTCATCGATCGCGTCATTAACAGGCAACGGTTTCCTGGCCCTCCTGCTGAACATATCGTCCTTCAATACCAACAAACTAGCTGGTGCCCTGACCATGACGGTTTGCGGCAACCTCAAGCAATGCCTCACGGTCTTGATTGGCATTTTCCTCTTCAATGTCTCTGTCGATTTGCTCAACAGAGCCGGCATGGCTGTTACCATGATTGGTGCAGGTATTTATAGCAAGGCTGAACTTGACAACAAGAAACGAAAGCAACAAACACAATACGAACCTGTGAATCAGAATTCCAGGTAGCCCGCGCGCACGATTTCGCTCGAGATACCCCGATTTTATTTCATTTTATTTTCATTTGGACGATAACCGGCGTCAGAGGAAGCGGAGACTACGAGTCAAAGGGGCATGACAGTAAAAAAGAAGGATATAACTGCATATATTGCGTCTTTAAGACGCTTGTATTTCTTTGCATCCTGGTTCTGGCAGACGAGGGTTTGCATGAGGCATATCGACGTCTGGTCTGTGACGCAGCCAGATATAAGGTCTGACTTTCGGGGCACAGAACCCTTTGCATTCTGATGTTGTCATCGCAATGAACAGGAACATTGCCTGGATAACATGGGTTCGGCGTTTATAGCATCATGACCGGTAGGAAAGCACAAACGGTTTGTGCGCCGGTTTTATGGTAATTTTCTTTTCAGGATAAGGTAGTCTTGTTATCATTACCTTTGTCATCATTATCATCACAAACATCGGTGTCCATGGCCATGTTTGTCTATTTCAATTTCAAATCGAATATATGTACCACTACACTGTACCCCTGACCCATGCTGCAGCCGCCGTGTCTAAGTCGCTCGACAGTGGAGGCTATGTCGTACACACATCTGCGACTCAAACTCTACGGCCGACTCAAGCCAGGACCAGTACAAATGGACCGTGAATGACGCTGCACTTTTCACTGTTTGCGCATTATTTGATCGTCCCTGGCTGTCAACACTAACATGTTGTAAAGTGACCAGTGCGATTCGATTCTCCTGTAGCTATTATTGCAGTCCTGTCAAAAAGGAGTTCTACGCCTCCTCCAGCCAAGTTGCCGCAGGACCAGGGGGAGGGGCGTGTGTGGCTTTTCCCAGCTTCCATGTGCATTTTGCAGGCTCCCCAATCCTTTTTCTCCCACCAAGCAAGGAACATCGGGACCGCGACGGCAAAAATGGGCCTTTGTGCCCCCGGACCGGTGGGGTGAAAAGCACAGCTGGGATTGTGATGTTCATCAGGAGAGCTGAGAAGCATACGCGTCCTTTCTTAGTGGCTTTTTTCCCTGGCTGCAAGTTGGCGCTTTTTCTTTTCCTTCGTGTGCCAAGAAATTCTCTCGCCCGTGGTGGACTTTTCTTAGCATTACCATGCTTATGTTTAGATTGTCTATTGCGGGTTTGGTAGGGGATTTTGAACTCGAACTCCGGTGTCCGCCCTGGAGGTTATTCTATGTGCCGGTGCGAATTATGTATTTTATGATGTGGGCTTGGGGTTGATTGGGCTTGGCGGTTGTCAGCTCCGATGGACGGTTTTCCTGCTAGCTGTACTTGGTTGAATGGGCCGCTTTGGGAGAGGATACTCCGATGGGGAGGGATCCTCATCGTGAAGGATTTGGCAGCTTGCTACGGAGTAGATCGAAGTGGTTTAATATCGGGTGGGTGCTGCGGAACCCACGGGTGATTGTGTCAGTTACGTGGTTCTTGGCGGGACAGACTGACTACACCATTGTCAAACTCTCAATTTAAGTATTTAATTCTTGTTTGTGCATTGAAGCTTCTGCGTATTTGCTGTACCTTGAGTGGCATATTGATGGGGGATTGACAAGGGGTAAATAGCAGGCCGTGTCTGTGCCCATTTTCCGGCCATGTCTGCTGTTCAAGGGTTGGAAACGCACAGCTTAAGTATGCATCGCTATTGTATGTGCTGATATATTCTCAATAAACTGGTGTAAATGCACCGATCGGTGAGTTGTAGCTCAAGAAGCGTATATTGCTAGATTGAAACGTTCATGGCTATTTCTGGTAGAGTAGATCATGGACAGCCAACAACGTGGCTCATAGATTGGTAAGCGTGCGCGCCATCCTGTGCCGATCTTGCCGGCTGCGCAGAAGCCATTCCTGGTTACGTTTTGAGAACAAATCGAACGCCCTAAACCCGAGAACCCTTGGGGGCGGCTTTACCCTCCTCTAACCCACAATACACTCAGCTGTCAGGAACGAGGGATGATTCCACCAGACACAACGCAAAACATGGGAATACACTATAGATAGGGGCTGTGCTGCCCAGGGACGAACTGGAACCAACTGAAACGCCAGGCTATGTATGTGTGAATAGTGTCAGAATAGAGCGAAGTACTGCCAATCTGGCCAGCGCCGGGGCCATTGAGGGCTTCGAAGCTGACATCGTGTGATTCGGGCGCAGAGGGTGTGATGTTAAACAAAAGCCTCGGCTGTCGAGGCTTGCGTTGCGCTCCAAACCTGGATAGCAGCGATGAAAGAACGGATAAGCGGAATCAGAACACGTAACTGGTTCTGGTAAAACGCGATTCGTAACAGATCGACAGCGATATGTTTGATTCAGGCCTGGCGGGCAATCGATTTAGCGGCCCATACCTAGAGACGAGGCTTCGCTTGTATTTCTCGTGATGCAATCACCCAACTACCGTGGTATAGTCGTGATTACCGAGACTGGACCACAAATTTGGTCGCGCACTAGCCTACCTACGAGCATTGAACCGCAGCTGTTGGCGACTTCGACGGCTTCCAAGTGCCGAGAGACTTGATCTTGGGGCTATCGAAAAGCAGCAGAGTTGGTACTACTGGTACTATAGCACGGTAGAGCCTACCAACATGCCCTTCTTCCTCAGCTCCCCAGAAGATATTTGAGTCATCCCATCAGTGAAACAGTGCTCAGAAGACCTTGCGGCGGTCTTGAGGTGACCAATGCTTCGTTTGGCGTCGTCCACCGTAGCGTTGGATTGCAGACCTAGGGCATGCGCCAGGATCTCGAGGTCGCTCCTGGCTTCACCTTCGGCGTGAGATTGGGTAGAGGCAGAACTGGAAGGAAGAGTGCGTATCTCGGGAGTCTCGGCCGGATTGATGCTACCCTCCCACAATATTGAAGCGTATCGATCCCCGAGGTTTACGTTCGTACTATTCTTCTTAAGCATGACAAAACGCAGAATGACTTCGGTGACTGTGACGAGGATACTGATCAGGATGAGGATGATAACGATCCAAGTGATGTAGCTCATTTTGGCATCCGCTATTGAGTCGGACAAGATTTCGGCAAGGTCGAGGAAGACGCGGCATCTTTCATTGAGTACTTTTATACGAGGATCAATTTCCAAATACTCGCGGATAGCGAAGTAGAGAGGGTGCAACGTTGGCTCTGAGTCCCAGAAGAAGTTCGGTACATCAAGAATGTTCGATACTGGAGGCAGTGTGTAATTAGCGAGTGAAGCAGTTCTGATTTGCAATTCAAAAAGCCGCGAGAGGTTCAACGCAATCTGGCACCAGGAAATACTTACAGAGGTTGATGTCAACTCGACTTTTGAAGAGTCTGCCGAGTAGAGTAACAATCTCCTTTTTCGTCATGTTCAGTTGCCCAGTCAATGCCAACGTTTTCGGGACGTGTTGAGCGCCCAGCATAGTCTCGCTCATGCGCTCTTCGAAGAAGCACAGCTTCGTGCTTTGCGCAATGGCGTGGCTGATGGTCAACTTAATCATATGATCAGACCGAGACAGTAATGTAATCATATCATTGAAAATCCGAGGGCGCTTGACATCAGCGCTGTATTCGAAATGAAACTCTTCCGTTTCGAAGTCATCCTGTTCTAATGGCCGAGTTAACAGCGACACCGAGGCTTCTGCGTCCGCGAATGTCAAATCGGCAAGAATATCCTTTTCTTGATGCTCGGTGAAGTTCCAAAAGACAACGATGCCATAAGAAAAGACAAACATCTCAGCAAAGTTTTTCGCATCAGGGGCCAGTCGGCTCATATGCGATGGCAACCCGTCATCTTGATCTTGGTGAGCCCCATTTTCAGGTGACGCAGAATGACTGTATGGAGATGCTCCTCGATTCCCTCTTTCGGGGCTTTCTGGATTGGTATACGCGTCGTCGTCGAAATAGCCTTCATGATGGTCACGCTGTTCGCTCCTTTCAATTTCCAAATCCAGCATTGTTTTGCCTGTTCCTGGAGTCTTCAACATAGGTCGACCACGCACTCTATATCCCTCAGTCCCGTTCAGGAGTGGTAAGGCGTAGATCGCGTACAAACAATCGTCGTAGAGCTTCGTCTTAGCATCATGTTTCTTTCGCAGAAACTCTGATGTCTCGGCCGTTTTGTATGCCTGAGCAGTACAGTATGCAGTTAAGCGGCTAACTTTGTCCTTTCGCTGCAGCTTGGGGAGCCTCTCGGCATAGCTCTTCCCTCGGATGCCGCCTCTTTTCCTTAATACATCCAATTCTTCGTCCCGCAGTGGGCGGTTTTCTTCATTCTGTAACCTTCGCGCCAATACAGTCTCGCTTTCGATCTCCTCCTCGGCGTCTTCGATGCTATCATCGGTTTCTGGCAAGAGCACCAGCTTCTGGCTGATCTTGGTTGTTCTAGACGGCATGGGTTGCCCTGTCCGTGATTGTAAGTTCGGAAGACCACCTCCAGACACGATCCGTCGTCCCTGACTGCCGGCGCCGGTTGAAATAGTTCTTTGAGGTTGTGGGGGCCCGCGTGGTTGACCGGACGGAATCTGCGTGTTGTATTGTAATACATTGTCGACCGTCATAAATCTCATTGGCATGCGACTGGAGCCACCAGTTGGATTATCCGAGCGGCGAGGGACTCTCCGTTGATTTACTCTCTCGCGTGCATCTGTAACCTAATCTTAGAGTTAGACATGAGACAACCTCGAAGTTAGCTGGAAATAATAGCAGTCCATGATGGGAACCTACAAGCACCGTGGGTCCTTTCTTGCCGGATGACATGGTGGCGCAAAGGCGATAGCTCGGCTTCCAACGTAACACTTTCTTCCTCCGATGTCTATTGGAAACCTGGCAGGATAGAAATCCTTCGCGCGTGTTTGCTGGAAGCGATTACAACGCTATTCGCAATTGAAAGGATGGGCGGGCCGAGATGTTGGTGACAAGAGCTTGAGATACAGCGAAGTGATGGCCCGGAAAGGTTTAATGTGGGTTTAGAGTGAGCTATGTGCCCAGTCAGATGACGTGCTGTTCTGTCCGTGACACTCAATCTTGCCGCAGCAATTGGGGCCACTTGCAGTGACCTCATCATTGCAGAGCTACTGCTAGTATGAATCTCCACCCCGTGCAGCTTCTTGATATTATTGGTCCCGCATAAACTCGAACGCATCAACACCAAGTATCACTGAGCAATATATATTGCCGTGTAATCCGGCCGTCCTTGAGAATAACTGTCGGATAGGTTGGTTTTTTTTTTCTTCGATTTTAAAGAGCCATATTTGACTCAAGATATTGTGTGGTAATGGCAGCCACGTTGAACGTACTTTACCACCAGGATTTCAGTTCACCTATTGTAGAAAGTTCCTTTCGTGAACCAAACCCGATGCCAGTAGCTTTGGGAGGGGCTCTATGGAATTAATATGGCATCGATGCTTTCCCCTGCATGCATGAACATGATGCTCAATCGATTTTGGAGCGAGTTGTTGGGTCCAGGCCATTATGTGTCCCGTTCGCCAAACCATTCAAGAAGCATATCCCTCCTTGTTGATGGCGAAAGAAGCTACCAGCACCTGCCCCAAGTGCCATCTAAATAAATAACAAAGGGTCTCGATGCCTAGGCGTTATCTTAACAACGATACCAGATTGTGTGAGCGGCACAGACTTTGGATTACTCGCAAAAGTCAAACCAGGAGCACACCAAAATTGTTTGCGAGTAGCAACGGCTTTCTAGAGCCTTTTAACTTGCCTCGTGGCCCGATACCGTTCTGCCAGTAAACATGATCACAAACATGTCGGCAATTTTAGCCTTGGTACCGGCTTAGCGCCGCCGTCGATCGAATGAGTTCCCTCTCGGGACTCAAACCTCCAAAACCTGGCAGCATGTGGGGCAGTAGCTTTCATCGTCAACCAACCACAGTCGCCCACTGCACGTTGCTGGGTTGTTGACCCGGATGTTTGTTTACTTTTCCTCAACGTCAACGGAGCAGCCCAACGGCCGAAGAAAAAAGACCCCGCGTTGAATGCAAAATCGCCCTTGGATACCAGGCAATCCTAACTCCCTTGTATGTGTGCATCGATAATACACCCATCGACACTAGTGCCAGCAGCCTTTGCTTAAAGCTGTTTCCTCCCTTGAACGGCCGTTTTTCAGGCCTGCGTGCTAGCTAGCTTGAAGCCCAACTTCCTCACTCTCACTTTTGGGTGCATAGTGAAATCCCGGAGCTCAAGCGAACCTTTCCTTCCACCTGCTGAGCATCTGGACTGGCGAACGCTTTCAACTCCTCGACACGCAAGCATCTCTGTGTGATATCACTTCTATTAGTCCCCAGCTAGCTGGCTTTTACTTTACTTTACACATTGCGCCAGCGCATGTCTCAAAATTCCTCGCCTAGCTGCGATTTTGCTTTCTTGACGGTGGCCTCCAACATTCCAGTCCAGCCTTGATCCAACAAACATCGTACCTCTCAAAGTTCGAAACCATGCGCTGTCGGTCTTAGCCATACTAATTTGACGAGCGATCAAAGACCATCAGTCCACCAATAAAAGAAAACTCAGCCAACGAGCAGCAACGCCGGCGAGACGACTTCTGGTGGTGAATGCGCCTTCGCTCCCCAAAGAGGGAAGCGAGACATTGAAACAATGTCGTTCCATCAACATCCACTGCGTCAATCGCACACTGCCGGCCTATCTGCTCCCGCCACGTTCACCGACAATAATAACAAAAACACCTACGGCACTGCAACTGCCTCCATCAACCGATTCCCCTCTACAACGTCATCTTCAGCTTCCTCAGGATACTCTTCTGCGTCGAACCTCAGCGCCAACACCCAGTACTCAAACGCATCGAGTGGCTACAACAACCTCGGTGGCAATTACAAGCACAAGCGAGGTCAGAGCGATGTCCTAGCCAGAGCACGAACGTTTGAAGTGGGAGCAATGAACGGCTTCAACAAGGGCTTGGACAGTGCTCCGGTCACACCTCCACGACAGTCTCTTCGGCCGCTGCCTCAAGCGCCAGCCTCATCACCAAGAGCCCACGGCCAAGGCGCCTCGCCACAGAGCGCTTTTAGGCATGAGCGCGGTAAAAGTGTCGATATCGGCAAGTTGTCGCTCTCGCAGTACGATGGTCCTCCCGAGTTACCTACATCACCACCACGGCCATTGCCCATGCGTCCCAACTCCATGTTGATGACTCGGTCCGACTCGATCCTTCGCAGCAGTGCCACAAAGGCCCACGGAGGCTCTCCACAAGGGACTCACACAACTCACATCGGTCGGCCAGATCTCGAACTACTTGGACGGTCGTCTACCCGAGAACTTCGTATATTGTCGCGATTGGCGGAATCTGATGTTGCAGAGGACTTCACCATCACCTCTCCAGCCCAAGAAGTCGTCGGCCTAAGGGGACGACGTCGATTGCAGCGTGCAGATAAGCCAAAGGCGGCTGGTGCCCCAAAGACCGGCGGGTATGGATGGGAAGGTCGCAACTGGATGGATAAGCAGCGCCAGTTTCTGCAAGCCTACGAGTGTCTCTGTCACATAGGAGAAGCCAAGGAATGGATCGAAGATGTGACGCAAAAGTCTCTCCCCCCCATCGTGGAGCTGGAGGAAGCTTTGCGTGACGGAGTGACTCTTGCTAACGTTGTGGAGGCCTTGAACCCCGACAAACGATTTCGAATTTTTAATCATCCCAAACTTCAATTTCGCCACTCAGATAACATTGCCATCTTCTTCAGGTACCTTGATGAAGTTGAGCTCCCCGATCTCTTCCGATTCGAACTTATTGATCTCTATGAGAAGAAGAATATACCCAAAGTGATATACTGCATCCACGCGTTGAGTTGGTTGTTGTTTCGCAAGGGCATAGTGGATTTCCGAATTGGAAATCTAGTGGGCCAATTGGAGTTCGAGCATCACGAGCTTGAGGCGATGCAGAAAGGATTGGACATGCTTGGGGTTAATATGCCAAGCTTTGGTAATATGGGAGCCGACTTTGGCGTACCGGAGCCCGAGCCGGAAGAAACAGAGGAAGAGCGCATCGACCGCGAACTAGCCGAGAACGAAGACTCCATTACAGACCTACAGGCGCAGATACGCGGCGCACTCCTTCGCCTGCGTCTCGGTGACACCATGCAGCAGTTTTGGGACGAGGAACAGCTCTTGATAGATCTTCAATCACGCATTCGTGGCGACTTTACTCGGCAGATTATGAGTTACCAACTCCAAATGCGACGATCAGCCGTCCTGGTACAGAGTGCAGTCCGTGGGTTTCTCGTGAGGGACAGTTTAAAGAGAAGCGACGACTTCTGGCAAGTTCTTGAGCCTGATATTATGGAACTCCAGAGCATGATTCGGGCCAACAAGGTCCGCAACGAGGTACGAGACGTCTTGTGTAGGTTGGAGGAATGTAAAGGGCCTATGCGGGAGATTCAGGCTGTTTCCCGGGGTTTCTTGGTTCGCAAAAGTCTCGCCGCTCAACGCCAGGAGACAAAAATGACTTCTGGCGATGTGCAGAGGCTACAGGCAGTTGCTCGTGGAATGGTGACGAGGGCCAAAGTCAACAAGGACGTTCGGTCACTGGCTGAGGAAACGAGCGCAATTGCTAGCTTACAAGCTGCCGCGAGGGCTCTGCTGACCAGGACTCAGATCGACCGCGAACAGCAACAACTTCGAGCCGCTGGTTCTAAATGGGAGGCACTCCAAGGCATTATTCGAGGAAGGCTAGAGCGTCAGAAACAGGAGGCTTACAAGTGTGGTGCGAGGAAACACGAAGTAAACATTGGACAACTACAAGCTGTGATTCGAGCAGGCACCGTACGACGAGAAATTACGAGACAACTCAATGCTCTGGATGAAACGAATGAAGAAGTCATTATTTTACAATCAAATATCAGAGGCATGCTGGAACGGCGTCTGCTCGCTGCCCGGAGCCAGCAACTGGGTCGGCATGAAGCTGCAATCATTTCTCTGCAGAGTCTGAGTCGAGGATTCTTGCATAGAAACAGCCATAATAGTCTTCTAAACGAGCTGAACTCCCATAACGAGGCAACAGCGGCATTCCAGGCAATCCTCAAGGCAATGATGTCTCGCGCAAAAATCGACGACATTCTCACCGAGCTTGAAGAGGAGGAGTCTATTGTTGCTCTTCAGGCAGCTGCCCAAGCTTTCATGGTACGCGCCAAATTCGAGGAAAAGAAGCGATACTTCAACGAGAACATGAAGAAGGTCATCAAAATACAAAGTTTTGTTCGAGCCAAAGTTCAAGGAGAAGCATACAAGAGCTTGACCACTGGAAAGAACCCCCCGGTGAACGCAGTCAAGAACTTTGTGCATCTGCTCAACGACAGCGATTTCGATTTCAACGAAGAAGTCGAGTTTGAACGAATGCGCAAAACTGTCGTTCAACAAGTGCGCCAGAATGAGATGCTTGAGCAGTACATTGATCAACTCGATATCAAGATTGCTCTCCTCGTGAAGAATAAAATCACTCTGGATGAAGTCGTGCGACATCAACACAACTATGGCGGCAATTCTATGGGTCTTCTAGCGAACAGTACAATCTCCTCTGCCAACCAATTCGACTTGAAAGCGCTGAACAAGAGCTCGAGGAAGAAACTCGAATCCTATCAGCAGCTCTTCTTCACTTTACAGACGCAACCACATTATCTTGCTCGCCTTTTCAAGCACATTCCCGAGCAGGGCACTTCTGAAAAAGAATGCAAGAGGATTGAGCTTCTCATTATGAGTTTGTTCGGCTATGCACAGAAGCGGCGTGAGGAGTACTATCTCTTGAAGTTGGTAGCCAAGGCCATACGCGAAGAAATCGAGGGCAGCCGAGCCATCCAAGAATACACTCGAGGGAACTATTTCTGGCCCAAGCTATTGGGCAATTATACTCGGTCACCACGGGACCGCAAGTACTTGCGCGGCTTGCTAGGGCCACTTATCCGAGATAACATTGTTGAAGATCCCGCACTCAATTTGGAAAGCGATCCCATGCAGATATATCGCTCAGCAATCAACAATGAAGAGCTTCGCACTGGACGACCTGATAGCAGACCACTCGACGTGCCTAGGGAAGTGGCCATCCGGGACCCTGAAACAAGACAACTCTTCATCGATCACTTGAGGGACCTGCGAGAAATCTGCGATCAGTTCTTCCTAGCATTAGAGGACATGGCTCATAAGATGCCGTATGGCCTTAGATTCCTCAGTGGACAGATGTTCCAGGCGCTGTGCCAACACTTCAACCGAGAACCACAAGAAAACCTGCTCCAAATTGTTGCCAACTGGCTCTGGAAATTTTACCTCCAACCACCCTTGACAATGCCAGAGCAGCTGGGTGTCATTGAGAAGTCGTTAAGCCCATTGCAGAGAAGAAATTTGACCGAGGTAGCCAAAGTCATCGGGCAGATTGCTTCTGGGCGACCTTTTGGTGGTGAGAACATCTACTTGCAGCCTCTCAACAACTTTGTTACCGACTCCGTTCAGCGTCTTCGACAAATCCTGCGCGACCTCATGTCCGTGCCTGATGCTGAGCAAACTTTTGATATTGACGAGTTCAATGACCTCTACGCCAAGAACAAGCCAACGCTGTATATCAAAATGGCAGATGTTTTTGCTATTCACCACCTAATTGTTTCGGAACTTCCTTTTATGTCACCCTCACGAGACGACGTCCTTCGCGAGATTATTCACGACTTGGGCAATGTCAAGAACAACGAAAACGAAATGAATGCCGCTGGCTCGTCTGATATCCAGATGTTCCTAACCCCCAAACTTCACGATGTCCAAGATCCTGAAGAGGATGTCAAAGCATTGTTCATGGAGACCAAACGATGCGTCCTGTATATTATCCGGGTGCAGACTGGTAGCAACCTCTTGGAAATTTTAGTCAAACCCATTTCTGACGAGGATGAAGAAAAATGGCTTGCTCTTCTTCGCGAGGACTTCTCGGATGGCAACAACACTCGTGGAGCCTACTCGGACAGCAAAATGGTCGATATCACAAGAATGTCGTACTATGAGCTCAAGCGGACCGCGCTTGAAAACATCATGAGGCTGGAACAAATGGGACGTATCTCGAAGCAAAACTACTACCAGGATGTTCTGAATGCCATCGCAAGCGACATCCGAACCAAAAGCCGGAGGAGAGTTCAAAGACAACGGGAGGTAGAAGGCGTCCGACTTACTTTGGGCAACCTTCACGATAAAGCCAAGTATCTCAAGCAGCAGCAGAAGACTTACGACGACTATATCGAGCAGGCCATGGTGACTCTCCAGAACAAAAAAGGGTACGTTTGCGTGGATCAAATACCTTACCGAATTCAAGCTAATTTTGTGTCTCATAAACAGAAAGAAGAAGTTCATTCTTCCATTCACCAAACAGTACAACCACCAGAGAGAACTCGAACGAAGTGGGCGAGTACCGAAGTTCGGAAGCTACAAGTATAGCGCTCGCGCTCTCTCAGAAAAGGGAGTTTTGGTATCCTGGGACGCTTTGAGTGACCGCGAATGGGACAAGATCAACATTACCATTTCTTGCGATGAGGTCGGTGTGTTTGCCATTGAAGGCTCCAGGGGTCACATCCAGATGCCGGGAGCGAGCGCATTGGTTCCCATCGAAGATATGCTACAAGCACAATTTGAGTCTCATCAGTTCATGAACTTGTTCGAGGGCAGCCTGAAGTTGAACGTAAACCTTCTGCTGCATCTTGTGTATAAGAAGTTCTACGGGACATAAGCGGCTCATTGTTATCCCCGGCAACCAGGATTTTGAGCGAGATGAACTGATATGATTATTGAGAATAATGTCTGCATTTCTGGATGGCCACTATTTGGTGGGGGGGCTATGGCGCATACATTTTGGTGTTTGTCAAGGCTCGTCCGGTCTTATTCACTGTTTCTATAGCTTAAAGCATGGTGTTATTTGTCATCAGGGTCGTCGGGTCGGGCAGAGCAGATGTCTTTGAGCTCTGCCTTTGGCGCGTCCAGGACTTTTGTACGGAAAGCTTACCCGAGCGGGAGGTACGGCGCGAGGTGGAATGGCATACATATTGGTTATTAGGCGTATGATGTAGATGATTCTTTTTTTAAGAATACACGATGTCGCAGATTTCAAGTTGGCGCTGTATAATAATGTAGCACCATTTTTATCATCACTTTTGACTTACCATTTCTGTCAATTGGAGAATTTTGGCTGTAGATATAAGTCCTTTTCTCCAATGCTCAGGAGGAATAACTTGGCGACAATTGGTAGAAAACCTTGCCTCAGACAACTTGGCTACATTTTGAATGAGACATGAGGAACATGACACTAAGTTTTTATAGTATGGAGCGACTTTTCATCGCACCGGGCATGGGTGGAACTGTAGCCTTACTACCAATGATACCAATCCACGATATTATAACTCCTGCCGTGCTATCATTTGCCCCTCTCGTTTTATTACACAGGTGCGAATTGTTACGCAGTTCGCCTTGTCCTATCCCGTATTCTTTTCGTCAATGTGGTATTATGTATTTAGTCGACATCGACTCCCAGCTTTCGTAGATCAACCTTGGCCAAATCGATTTCCTGCATGAGCTCTTTGTGCGCCTGGGGAACGTCGTTGAAGGTCAGAATGCCCCAGCCAAGACGGAAGAGCAGAATGGCACCGAATGAGACGAGCGCCCAGAAGGGAAGCTGTGTGAATAATCGGCGTTAATGGGGTCGTGATGAACGCAATGATGCCGTATCAGATTGGCACTTACCACAGAAACAATCTCCTTCTGAACCAGAGGTGGCAAAGGAATCAACTCCAAGTAAAGAGCGAGGTAAAGCTATAGAAAAAGTAAGCATGTGCGGCGCATTATGGATGTTGATCGATTCGTCCATACAGAGGTGACCAGGAGGCCGAAAGAAATGGTCTGCTGAGCGCGCGTCATGGTCGTAGGATGTAGGAAGTGTTATTAGGAGAAACGGAATTGGTTCGTATGAAGGAATTGGCGAAACTGCTAAGGAGCGACAGCCGTGGTGGACGGAGCAGAAAGCTGAGGTTGATGATCGATGCGACCAGACAGCTCTGGGAGACGTGTAAGGAGGTCGGCGCGCTGATGACAGCTTCTGAATTTGAGGGATGACTAAGCGGGCTCCACTTTGGGTGTGTCTTCGCCCAAGCTCGAGCTTGCTGGCGTCTTGACGACGCACAGCTGTTGCGAGAGGCAGTAAGGTCTCTCTGAATTCGCTTTATTCAACTAGGAACGAATTTTCAACATTATAAACTGCCATGGTCCTCGATTCTCGGGATGACGCTGATTAGCGAACCCGGACGTCAGGGTTCGTGGTTGGCCCTGCCCACCTCAGCGAGCCAGCTTGAGCTACAGGAAGCATGTGGGAACCTCGCCTGGTGTGCTGTTCCGTCTCTGATTTTCTTTTTCTCGACCGAGAGAATCAAAAATTCACCAGTGGACCGTTTGACGAGACTCGTCCAGCTCGCGACAAGGCCTCGGAACCTCAAGAAGGACGTTTGAGGAGGAGCTAGAGACGCAAGAAGCCACAAATGGACAAGATCCAACCCGGTTCGCGGTCAAGGACGCCGTCCCAATGACTGATTTTGCTTTTTGCAATGGCAATACCGCATTAGTCTGCTGGAGTTGCTCGAATAGACCGCTGATAGACCACAATGGGCCAATTACTGACAGGGCATTTCGCACATCACATCCCCACATTGGATCCCGGACGGCCGCTAATGCAAGCCTCCAAATATGCCGTCCTGGCCCGTTCGACAGCAAAAGCCGGAACATCGAAGTTGCTTGTGCTACTGCGTTGTGATTGCTGCAACGAAAAAGGCACGTTTATTCGGGCGGATACATGTCTCTGAAACCTAGCTCGCGCAGGTTACACTCGGCGTTAATCTTTTGCAGAGCAGGCCAATGCGAATGGGCCTGAAGTAATACTCGGAGCATTGCTGCGGGGAGGATACGAAATGAAGCACTCACACTAACCTAGCATGTGGCTGGCTGTAGCCATCTAGATTGAGATCGCTTGGTGGGATGGCCCGCTGAGTGCTACAGTAGCTGCATATGAATTGTCAACAGGCCCTGGTTTGCCATGACGGAATGAGAAGATCTGCCAGGATAGCTGCAGCTTGGTATCCCCGCTCTTTTTCAGCTGATAGCCTTTTCTTGCTGTTTAAAAGATGGATAGGGGTCTTCTTCTTAACATGATTTTGAGAGCGGTCCTTGGGCAAAAAGAAGGGATATTGCATTTGACGGGTTGACTTTGTTCTGCCAACAGCAAATCATGTCGCAACCTATCCCGCAGCCGCCTGGTGTTCCAGTGCTTGGCAATATCCTCGATGTTACACCTAGCAATACTTGGACGTCGTTGAAGAAGCTTTCAGAGCAGTACGGGGAGATTTTCCAAATCAAAGTACTCGGACATGCCATCGTCTTCGTGTCCAGTGTTGCGCTCGCCGAGGAGATATGCGACCAGAAACGATTTCGAAAGTTTGTTGGAGGTCCCATCGTTGAGATTCGCGCAGCTGTACATGATGCTCTTTTCACCGCCTTTGACAATGAGCCCAGCTGGGGGATTGCCCACCGTATCATCGCACCTCATCTGTCTCCCGAAACGATGCGACAGCAAACCTTCACCGAGATGCGAGACACTGCCAACGAGCTTATCGAGAAGTGGAAGAAGAAAGGCTCGCACGTGGCTGCACCTTTGGGTGAGCTTCAGCGGCTCAACCTTGAAGCGACAACCCTGACGCTGTTTGGCCAGAAACTTAACTGTCTGGATGGGCCAGAACACCCCATGCTGAAGGCGATGGAGGACTCAACCGCCGAAGGGATCATGCGTCCTACCAGGCCATCAATCCTGAATCTTCTTTACAGAAGCAAGTTCAAGAGTGCTATAAAGACCATGCGCAAGTACGCCAGCGACGTCGTCGAATATAGGAAGAAGAATCCAACAGATCGCAAGGATGTGCTTACCGCCATGTTGGAAAACCCAGACCCGGAGACGAAGAAAAAGTTGACGGACTCGCAAGTGATTGACGAGATTGTCTATGCCCATCGGAAGCAGTACAGCACCATGCTTGCTCACTACAGCCATTCTGCTGCTCATTCGAAATCCCGACGTTATCACGCGCGCCCGCCAGGAGCTCGACACTGTCGCTCCCAATCGCGAATTGACCGTCGAGGACTTTGACAACCTCAAGTACATTCAAGCGGTGGTCCGCGAATCACTTCGTCTCTCCTTCGCCGCACCAGGCTTCAATATTGAGCCAATCCCAAGCGAGTCCAAAGCCCCTGTTCAGCTTGCAGGAGGCAAATACCAAGTCGCCCACAACCAGACAATGATCATAGTCCTGGCTGGCGTCAATCACGATCCCAACGTGTTCGAGGACCCGCTAGCGTTTAAGCCCGAGCGCATGTTGGGCGAACAATTTGAGCGGTTGCCCGAGGGAGCGAAGAAGTGGTTTGGAAACGGCAAGAGAGAATGCATTGGCAAGCATTATGCTTGGCAGTGGAGTGTGCTCGTGCTGGCTATGTTGATTCGCAAGGTGGATTTCGCGTTGGTGGATGAGAAGTATGAGTTGGTGCAGGATGGGTGGTTCAACTACCGACCTGTTGGTATGAAGACCAAGATTACGGTGAGAGACTGAAGTGTTTTTGGTGTCGAGTATGTGGACGGACTAGGACAAGAATGATGATGAGAATGACCACAAGTAATGCTGCTATCAGAGATAGGGTGAGGCAGCTATTGTATTTGACAGTTGAACACTGGTGTAATTGATGCTGGGGCTCACTCCCATAAGATGTCTTATTTGCCTGTTTTCGTCATTCAATCGCACTATGGATTTTGACTACGTACGGAATCTTTCATTCAGGTAGCGAAAAGAGCCATTTAGATCGACATATTAGACAGCTTTGGTAAAGCACGGTATTGTTGGTGGGCGACACGCCTCCAACAGAGTGAATTGAATGCATCCGAGAGCGGTAAGATCCCACAGAATGTCAATTCATTGCTGACTTAATTTAAAGCTACTGTACTTATCACTGACATGACATGAAATTGAACAACAGCATGACGATCATCTTCTAAGACTGGTCCATCTCGTCTCCGATACTCGGTGCGACAGCGGAATTTAGCGGCGTTGGTCTAAGACGCCACTACCCCCACGAACAGCTCATGATCGACCAGTCCTCCTACAAATTGCAATTTCCATGAGTCACTAATCATTCTGTCAGGATCGAACACATCCGTTGCTCCTGCTTCATACCAAAAAATTATCAGTCACGAATGAAAGTTCCAAGTAAGTATGTGAGTATATGCTAAATTATCCTATCTCATGCTACCTTCGTCATCCCATATCAAGGGTATCAATGCCATGCATAGATAATATATATTTCCGTAGACCATGCAATCTCTGTAAATCTCATTTCAAGTCCTGTTTCCCATGATCTGTCTTCAAACTCATTTAAAAAAAAACAAGGGTATATAACGCCAATGGTATGCTCAAAATAAGCCCGCCATGCAACAAAGGAAAAACAATTCTTTCTAAATATTAGAAGCATCCTTCAATGTCCAAATTAAAGGGTGCTGCTCTTGCGAAGGGAAAATATAGACCAGCCTCTTCGACGCTGTTCGCTCTTGTGATGCTTCTCGTCGTCTTCGTCCTCGAGTTCGAGTCTGTAGCGGCGGACGCTGCCGGAGTCGTCGTCGAAGGCGACGTGCCGGGGGGTGAAGCAGTCTGGGACGAGATGTCTTCTTATCCAGCCTTTTACGCCGCGACTTGCTGCGTCGATGGCGGCGTATTCGAGACGGCGGGTGCTGTCGCTTGTCCAGTAGTGTGTTGTTGGGGGCGGGAGGGTTGCGGAGGGTTGTCGTCGGGATGGTGTCTCGGTGAGCTCGACGAGGTCCGGGGTTGGGAATTGGAAGTATACGGATGGAGAGGCGTGGCTGCTGCCGTGGCTGCGGGTGTAGAAGGATTGCACCGTAGGTTGAGGGTATGACTTGGCTGATCGACGAGTTGACGGGCGGGTGCGAAGAGTTTTGGATGTTGTCATGGCGCCGGTGTTGGAGGAGCCGTTGGACATGCGTCGTGATGGAGGACCGGGTCTTGTCTGGGACATGGAGTTGCGTGCAGACCCGGAAACATGAGATTCGTAACCCGAGTCTTGTCGCTGCATCTTTACCGCCGACGGACTTGATTGATGCTGTGTGGGAGCAAGTTGAGAGTCAATGCCTCTGCTGCGAGGTGCCGACGGCGGTTCTTGAAGCTCGATATCGTGGAAGCTATGATATGTCGTGTCCGACGCAGCGAAACTGAGCCTCGACTCCATGATTGTGAAGCAAGTAAAAGTGCACGACTAAATTTCCGCCAGAAAAGGAACAAAAGCTTTTATCCGTTGAAAAGAAGAGCAAGAATAGATAAAAAAAGACGTATCAAAATAAGTTCGGTTTGGAAAAAAGGAAGGACAAAGGTCAAGCCGGATGTCGTTGACCGAAAAGCGTATTATTTGAAGCAACGACGGTTGCTCATCCGTAGCCCGGCCACGGAAATGAATAAACAAAATATCCCCTGCCCCAAAAGCGTATCATTCGATAGAAATGACACGCACCGGACCTAACAACAAATTGAGTAATAAATGCTGCAGGTCCAACTTTCGTGCCTGTCCAAAGTTGCGGTCTGCAGAAAAGACGTCCGTCCCGCAGGGGGGTGGTGTTTTAACGAGGAGCGGGATATGAGTTATTAAGTCGTTCTCAGGTCTAATTTGGTAGAACGACCGGCAGATGGCTTCGCAGTTGCAAGATTGGCGGGGCAGGATGTCTCGTCGACCAGAGCAACAAAGATAAACGAGATTTGAGCAACTGTAAAACAGACAGTGGACTTGACGTAGCAAAGAATAAATACAAATGACGGTCACAGTTTGCCCAACCCCCGTGCCTGAAAGACGGGACACCGATTCAAATCGAGCCGGGGGTGTTGAATAACAAGACCGGGGTTTGTGGCTTCTGTTTTCTTAGTTCGTTACTTGGGCGGCACGGCGGTGAGGGCCGCCCTGGACCATTCGATGGAACTGACAACAGCCAAGATGGTTCACGGTATCCGCTTTGGCTTAACCTTGTGAGGATGCTTGTGGGTTAGGTATTGGCCGGCCGCAGAGAACCGAGGCCAATGGAGGGTCGGGGAGCTCAGAAGATGGAAAAGGTACCTTGCTGTGAGCCAAACACTAGTAGATGGCGTTTTTTTTTTCCTTGGTGGTCGTTGCAGGCGGTAAATTCGTTGTGGGTAAATAAGAACCTGGTTGAATTGAGTGGATGTCGTGATGGAGAACGAGAGGGCGCAGCGCGATAAACTATCGCTCAGTGTAGAAAGGGTGAATAGTCCTCTGTATCTTGCGCGACTAAAAGTCGAAAAAGACGGACAACGCTGTTTGAAGATGAGGGGTAATCTGGCTGGATTCTTGTTTTATTAGTAAGAAGCAGATAGTTTTGACTCGGTGCAGTGATTATCGGATTGACAGTTCCGCAGCGGTGACGGGCTTCAGGACTGACGGTGACGATGCCTCCACTCAGTCGTGAATGGATTGCGGGCCAAGCCTGCGTCTTATTTTCGAGACGAAGCGGGGGTGCGTAGTTTTTGACCGGTCAAATAGTGTCTTTGCAGCTCCGGGAGACTAAGCTTTTTGGATCTTGCTCTTGAATAATAAACGTAACAGATGTAGCAATGAATCTTGATCCTCCTTCTCCCCCACTCTGTATGTATCGAGTCTGGTTCCTTTGCGGAGGAGCGATAGAATGTATGGAGATGGCTCGGCGTTTGACACGAAACCCCAGCAAATAGATGTGAGGGGTAAAGGAACAAGCGAGATAAAAGGTTTAAAAATGCAATAGCTTTACCGATATTTCATACTCCAATTTTCGATCAAGGGACCAAACCAGACCGGAACACGTAATTATAGCTTCCTGTCGATCCTGTTCACTCTGTGCCAGCCAGTGCCTGTGATATGTGCATCTGCCCAAACCACTCGAGTGGTCAGAACTAACACGGATTCAGCCACTGCGAGACTCGCCGATTCGATGACTGGACACCATCAACTGGAGCTTGAATCAGAAAAGCCTTGCAATGGCTGCGTCTGATGTTTTTGGCCCCTCCTGGCGTCGGGTCATGCGCTGTGAGACAAGGGGGAGGGGGGGGAGGACGGGCGGTGCGCGCATGCAGCGGCAGCGGGATGCGGGTGCAGCCGATGTCGCTGTATTGTATTGTATCGTGGATAAATAGAATGGGCAAGCCAAGATGGGCCAAGTCGAATGGTTGTCGATAATTAGTGATGGTGGCTTGCGAGGAGAAACGGCGCTGTGTCATACCGTCGTTCGTAAATGATCACAACGGCCAGATAGACAGGGACACAATCTAATCACTGACAAGAGAAAGAAACCAAAACCAAGAGACCAGAAGCTTTATAACAAGACCAGAACAGTCCTCAATCCCAGAACCCAGACTGCCATGTTACGCACTGCCGGTAGAAACCGCGGCATTTCGTCAATCCTGCACGACACGTTCACATACAGCATGTATGTACACATGCGCCGTGCTCGCTCGCACAGAGAGAGAGAGAGAGAGAGAGAGAGAGAGAGAGAGAGAG
>AFRD01000078.1:0-99760 GCA_000222875.2 Periglandula ipomoeae IasaF13
GATGTTCGTGCCTGACGAGCTTTTTGTGCTACCATGCTGATCGCCCGAAGGACGCAGTGTGTCATGGTATTGTTGAGGAATGCCCCGTTGCGCTCCTGATGCAGACGGGCATCACCAGCAAGACCGACCAACTCCGCACCGTGCTCTCCCCTTTGGACAATGACTGCTCCCATGGCTTCCCCAATCCCCGATTCTTTGGCTTGCAATGCAACTCGGTGTGCTAATGCCATCCATAGCGAAGCGTCCTCCTTGATCTCATCGGTTCCTCGCCCAACCATGCTAGGATGCGGTCCAAGAGGGTTGTTCTTGCGATATACAGTCGGCCAAAATTGGGACGACCACATAGCTGCCTGAACTTGAGATGTCGGTGCCAGCAATGGTATTGGTATCGTAGCCACAAAGGGGCTTTTGTCCAATGCTTCTACCGCGGTAAGGGTGTCAACAAGGTCCTTTCGGCTGATCTCTCTCACTTCTCCTGCAATGATATAGATCCACGTGGACTTGGCAGTGTGTATCTGACGGCCCACGGGATCATCATTCATGAATTGGGTCTTCAGATGTGCCGGTAAATCTGTCGGTTTAGCGCAGGTGCGGAGATGGGGCAGGGGATTAGCACCACCCTCAGGCCGCAGTCCTCTCAGGGCCCTATTATCTTTCATTAGCGCTCTGGACTATTCTCCAGGGTCAGGTCACGTAATTAATGTTTGATGAATCTTACGTGATAACTTCATTCGCAGACTTGGTCGGAGCCCGCGTGATATAAGCCTGAACAATAGTGTGATCTTGTCGAACCTCCTGTGTTGTTTTGAGTGGAATCAAGACACCTTTGTTAAGGTGGTTTTCTTTGAGATCATCGATGATAGGATTAGGTCGAACCCCAGGCGCCGGAATCACGATGTTTGAAGACTCGTCGCCAGAACCTTCGAAAGCCCCATTTGAGGGTTTCGAGATCGCCTCCGTCATTGCTGTGCCTCGATAAGTCAGTAAGAGCCCAGGAAGCTTGTATGTACCAGATATAAGTCTTCCCAAGAATTTGTACGTTCGTTTTGGCCCAGGTGAAGCTTTTTCAGTCGAAAGTTGCGAGGGTGGTCCAGATAGTGATCAAAGGCTCGAGTCGAAAATGGCCAATAAATTGTTGCCGAGAGCGAAGATTGAATGCTCCAAGTGGGCTCATTCAGAGGTACAGGCCTAATGTAGTCTTGGTGAGAGGCCTTTAAAGACCAAAATTGCCCGACACGACTACCTAGGTAAGCAAACGTGTTGAAGTATCGGGATCTCGGGCAGTGCTGTGATCTCCTGGGCAGAAGAAACGTGTTTGGAAGGCTCCTCAGGCAAACCAGGAAAGATCAAACCAGTCTATGATTCTGGGATCCATCAAGTTGTGGTCGGCAAACATGTATCATTGAACAACACAAATGCGGTAGTGGCATGCAACGATATCGTGCCGTCTAGTCTTATGTTGCCAAGTCGAGCTGGTTTTGTCAAGTGGGATGAAGTTCTTGTTCTTCCGCCTCAGATGCCCGAGAAAGAGAAAAAGCGTAACTACGAACGCCGCACGCGATTCAAAGGACAGAAAGCCCAGGTCCGCAATGTTTTCCTGGCGATTTGAAACTCTTGGTGACAGCTGGTCCAGCTGGCAAACGCAAAATCCTTCAACGCCAGCCCTGATTCGCTGGATTTGGGTCTGGGGAAGGAGCATGCAATTGATGTTGCCAAATCCCAGATGGCAATTGCCTCCAATCGGCAGGTCGAATTGGCCTTTATTGAACGGAAAACATGTCAACGGCTTCCGTCACTTGGCACTGACGATGCTTGACAGCTGTATTTGCCATTGTGCAAACGGCGCCTGCATGTGCTTCCGTGATTGTCGCCATGTGGCTGATGTAATGTGGCAAATGCAGCCACATCTCATCGAGCTGGTCAAGGTCAGATCTGTACCAGAATAATATCCTGGCTAAAAGCACTGGCAATATCTCAGACTTCTGCTGACCATGAACAGAATGTGTCGATTGATTTTCACAGAGAAAAAAGCAGGGCTATTTCACACCAAAGCTGCTCATGAGTCTCGGCGGCAACCAAGATGATTGCTGTGGAAGAAGAATCACCAGAGACGGTCTCGCTGAACTCGGTGTTCCCCCCCCCCCCGGGACGTGCAGCTTCTGCGAGTGATGCAAGCTTGTGTTCCATACCGAGCGGCATCAGCTCCAGCCGGGTGATGGAGAGTCCTAGATTCGCCAATCATGCTTTTGGTGTAGATGCCCGGAGACTTGGGGTCTCTGATCCGCTCCACTCGTTGAGTCCCAACAGGACAGGTTATGCAGCCTGTGCAGCCATGGAGTCATCGGTATTTGAAATGGCTTTTTCAGCATGGCGAGACTGTCTGATAAGGTCCGGATAAGACAGGCATGGGCTCACTATGTGCATACGGGCACGGATCTCCGATCTAGCCGTGACGAACACGTCTAAGAGACCCGCGTACTCTTCCTATGAAGCTGACGTAGCGTTCTCCAAATGCCCACTAACACAGGAACGAGACATGAAGACATGCTGGACTTCTCCCGTCCCTCATCAATCGAGTGTGAGACAGCGAGCAGCTGCACATTCTGGCGCGGATCTTAGTACATATCAGATGATGACGACATGCTACCAGATCCGGTAACAAGCTCATGAAGTGAGGCATTTCGCTGTGCTCAATGGCTTTGCAAGCGACCTAGAAGTCGGTACACGACGTTCGGTAGAATCTGGCAGGACAAACAACTTCGGGCCTATGTATCGTGCAAACTATGAAACAATCATTTTGGATTTGCGACGCTGTACCTTGGCCAAACGTGCGGCAATTAATGTCATCAAGGCCAAAACATAGTCGGGCAGATCTTGCTTAGATTGTAGTTTTGCCAAGGATGCGATGTGACGATGCGAGGCAGCGCATGGGCCATCGAGCAGGCAGCACAAATACATGGATCAATTGTGTCTGGAGCAGATTCAGTGGTTGCGACGTCGACGAAGCTGTAATTTAAGCATACTAGGGCCCTGACTCTTGGGGTTTCACACTGATGCAACGCCAGTCAGTACACGACAGTGGCGAGCGGTATTTCTGTTGAGGCAACAGCGTGTCTCATCCTCTCGCGGAATGCTAACCCAAGTTCCCGGTGCTGGCAAGACATCAATCTCACGCTACCTAGGCATGTTTAAATCATGTTCCGAACACTGGGCCACTACGCTGTAAAACGAGGCTTGAACGACCATGGCTGCGCACACTCATAGATAAGACTGAGTGGTGTAGGGGTTTACCGAATGCCACCCGTTTACACTGGGCTCTTCTCAAACCCCAATAGTGCCAGCAAAGAGGCAAAGATGCTTGAATAAATAGAACCGTATCATATGGGGCCATTGACGGCAAGATCAATATTGGGGAGTTGACGAGTTCCAGGCACTTGCGATTGCCATGAGCAGCTGTCATGGCAAGGGGCTGAGGCGGGGTTAGATCTGGTGTCCGTTGGGTATGATAAAGAACTGGATTACGCGAAGCAGGATGGTAATCAGCCTCAACGCTAGAAGCGCCATTCTTCTCTCCCCCTTTCCCTGCTGGTGTTTGTGCCCACTCTGTTCAATCGCAGCGGCACATCCCTGATGGAAAACACAGGGATGTCGGCGGTACAATGTGGAGTGAAGTGGATGATGGTGACTCTTGCAGACGCGACGCACGCGGCGACATCGGACCTAACCTCCAGAGGCATTCACGTTTGTGGGATTGTGCGAGGTTAATATCAGAGCAATACATAGAACTTTCCCCAGCAGTGGTGGAAACAAGGGTTTTAGCGTGGCAGGTAATAATATTCGATGACCCCAGATTCATCAGTCGAATAACAGCCGCCCTTTTCTTGCCACAAATCTCATGAGAACAGTAGCAAGCACCATCTAGGACACTTGGATGGAGCAACTGAGGTCAACGCGATACTTCAAGAAGCCTAGTCGCAGCCTCGCAGCGTGGGGTGCAGCACGCCTAGTTCAAGGATGCAAGTGATGTTGACAGCAAGATCCTCCGAAGTCCGCCAAGCGAGTTTGACGGCTGTCGACCACCTCAGGTGCTCCATAAGCTTCAAAATCCGGCGCAGCCTGAACAGTCCGACCCTGATCCTGGGTCAAAGCATGATGGGTGATCGGGTCAAACAAGCTCGAAGCTGCTGACAGAAGCTGTGAGGCCGGACTATCACCAGCCTGCCCGTTCAGCCAGGTGCTCCCAGGCATGAATAATGGACAAAAGCTGTAATAGCCCAGGCGCGCACCGAGAGGACGATACTACAACAGCCTGGAAGGATGTGTGCAACTGTCAACATCACATCCTTAGCCTATCCAAGACGGCCCGACGAGCCATACAAACACAATCATGCGGGTGGTGATGGTGCATGAGAGATCAGGATGGCTTATTCGGCGTATTGTGCTTCTGCCCAGGCGCCAGCATGCAACAATAACTCCAAACACGGCATGCCACAGAGCCTCGCTTCTAAAAAGGAGTCTGCAGGCGCACCAACCATCCTCGATTCAGAGCACAGTGGCCCTCAGGAATAAGGGAGATCCTGGAGTCAGCACCGGCACCCTTCCTTCGCAGATGGTGATGGATGGAAATGGCGCGCCCTGGAACAATCGGGGGCTTGTCCGACAACAGCATGGGCAGAGCATTGGTTCCGTGTTCACCTTGGACCGCTTAGATATGCGTGGAAACTTGTCAACAGGCCCCGAAACAAGATCCAGCCAGGGATACACATGAGGACTGTAGATGAAGTAACGTAGTCAGGCCCGCCGATCACTTTTGCTCCGAGTAAGAGCGCGTTTGAAGTATCTTTAGCAGCATGAGGAAGATGCTCTGAAGAATACGGTCCCTGTTCATCAATAAAGCCAAGACTATGCTCACTATACAAATTGGTCCAAGAATATCTGCGGAGGTCTGAGGACTGCGAGGATATTTTGAAGAAGAGCCGGCGTGTTGGAAGGTCCTTAAATGATGGTGTCCGCAACCTTCAATCCAGTCTGGACGAAGAGACCACCCACAAGATATGAGCAAGCCACTCCTGAACAAGCGCACATCTTAAACGACGCCTCCGAGCTGCGCTGGCTGCTTGCCCAAACCACAAATTTATCGGGGGCGAGTTGTGTTGTCTCGCGCAGGACGCGAAAGCTTGTGAAGAACGCCAAGCTACAGCCAATCCATTCTTTCGGTGGGCAACCGAGACAGGTGTGAGCGCCACCAAACTCCGAGCAGGACTGCTTGACTTCATCTCAATTCCCCAGCACCTTGGAGGTTTATTCGGTGGGGGATTGACACCAATTGGCTCGGTCAAGGTATGATTCCATTAGGGAGTGCATGAGTTTCCATTTGTGTCTTCAAACAGTCATCAGTGGCCTTCGCTTTGGTTCCCACACTAATCATACGGCATATTTAGCTCCGTCCTGGCAGACACTGTCGTTTCCCATTAAGATCCTCATATTTCCGACATAGTGAAGTCGTTCAAATTCTCATTACTCTTCCCCTTCTTCCAACACCAACAACTTTCGTCTTTCACCTGCTTTGAAGCCTTCTCGCATTCCGTTTTGTTGTGGGTCAATCGCATCCTGATACCAACCTGCGCTCAACGGAGTGTCAACTCGGTGTTTTGCTACCGGACATCATCTCCACCATAAAGACTCCATCTATCGAGACGAAAAGAGGGTTCCTCCTCCCATCCACTTGGTCGCCAACCTGATCGCTGGCCCACTACACGGCATCTCTCCGGCGCTGCCGCCATAGTGGACAAGCAGTAAAATATTTGCTGGTAAGCCTCCGCTTCTCACACATTGCCCATTTTCCGCGGTATGGACGAATGTTTTATTGTTTCTTCTGCTTTTTCTTGACAGCTTGGGGGGAGTTACCCAAGAATAAGCGACATCTCTGCTGCAACTACGGTTGTCGTCGTGCTTACACTCAATCGCAGATTCGGGCCCATCCTGATCGAAATCTCGCGTATCTGCAACCACTGCCAACTGCCAGTGGCCTCCCACATTCAGTACCCCATCCCCCTCGAGCTCGAGTTCGAACGAGTCAGCATCGCGCTTTTCGTTCCCTGTGTCCACTAGTGTCGAGGTGAGCAGTCGCACTACTGCTGCTTCTAGAGCCAGGTGAGTGCCAATGTGCTTCGGACAGGACCGAAGCCCGCAGGAGGCTACCTGAAGGCCGTTTGGCAGAGTGACATGGAGCCCGGCGCGAATCAAGCTGACATGAGATTCAAGACAGGCTTTTTGTTGGTTGATTGGATCCTACCGCTGGCTGGGGCAAGGGTCTCACTCAAGCCAGGGTCCCAGCATCCACAGCGAGGTGAAAGTCGATTGATCCTGCACGGGCTTGTGCGTCGAGTCCTTAACAGTAGCTTTTGCTCCGGGCCAGACTCGAAGTTGGTTCTCTCGTTGGTAAGTCAAGAAGACAGATGGTCTCTCTCGATCAGAGCCAGGCTTTAATCCGCATCTTCCGGTGCTGGTCCTTCGCACACGCTGACAGTGGCAACGTAGGAAAGCTGGCTAGGCCATCTTGTGCCTGTTGATCTCGCCGCACTCGGCTTGGACCCCACGAGCCGATTTCGCTGGCTGGCGAGTGCTCGCAGACGATCCACGTCATTGGACAAGGGCACAGGCCGGGTCTCTCTGCCTTGAAAGCCTGGCAGCCTTGCACACCTGGCAGCCTTGCACACCTGGCAGCCTTGCACACCTGGCGTTTGATTGACCTTGGTCTTGGCGTTTGTCCGGCGCAGGTCAAGGTTTCAAGTGGTGCTGGGCCAGTTACATTGAAAGTTCCAGGGCGCATGCGCCAGGTCGGGCCTGTCAACCAGACGTCAATCAGACCAGACCAGACCTGAACAAACCGCGAAGTAGCCTTTGGCGCGCAGCACTAGCTAAGGGTACCTCCATCTCACTAGACCAGACTGCTTAGGCTGCCACACCACCCGCCGTCGCCGTCCACCACCTGGCGCTCAGCCACTCCAGCGCCCACCGCAGCAAGTCGCCGCGCTGCGCCAACTGCGACTGCGACTGTGCTGCTACTTTTTTCTCTAAGAGGCTGTTCCTCCCTCCCTTTACATCATTCTGCAATGCCATCCGCAGTTGCTCCTCCCAGGCAAGGTGTGTAATCAAGTTTTGTCTACCTCTACAGCTTCCAGCATTCTTTTGTTGCCATCCTCTATTATTTCTTCTCTCCTTCCCCTTCTCAACCTCACTTCTATCTTCATCGACCCTTGCCACCACTCCTCTGTGTACTTGCCACAGCTCTCTGCCACCTCGACTGTTACCTGCGACCCCGTCTTATCAATCAGCGAACACTAGCTTACTCTTTGGCACATTGCCCTGTACGACCTAGACGTTGGGAAACGACAAGCATCACTATCAGATCTAGGCAAGCTTGTCATGCAAACCCAGTTCGGCGCCGCCTCGTCGCATTTGTCGTCTTCGCCCACCTCCGAGCCTGAACAGTCGCTTGCTGTTCAGCCTCCCTCGTCTTTTCCTTGCAATGGCGTCCCTCAAGGCTACTCCATCTCGGCGCCAGTAGCCATTCCCGCCATGGCATCTGCCGTCAAGATGATGAAAGATCTGACCTATACGCCACCACTTTCACAGAGCGTCAACTCGACTGCACCAAGTTCCCCGCGCATGTAAGTTGTTCTCACCTGGCGCAAAGCGCATGTAGACAGAATAAGGGCTGCCTACTGCGTCATAAGCAGCCGATTACACTCATTCGTGTCCTGGCTGACCAGTCCTTTTTCGCCACGCCTGCAGTCCGCCATTGCGTCAGAACTCGGGCACCCAGACCCCAAGAGTTCGTCCCCATGCGACAACTCTCAACATTCCTGGCATGACCAGGTCGCGAGTCTCCCCCGACGGCAGAATTCCTCAAAGAGATGTCGCCGCCAAGCTTGTCATTGTTATGGTTGGGCTTCCCGCTCGTGGAAAGTCTTACATCACAAAGAAGCTCCAGCGATACCTATCGTGGCAACAGCACGAGTCTCGCATATTCAATGTTGGCAATCGCCGGCGCACGGCTGCTGGAATCAAAGTCCTGGTGCATCCAAATCTTGCTCCGGAACATCAACGACTAGATCCCCCCGTCGAAGCCGCCACCATGTTATTGAACGGTGTGCCAACCGCCAACGGAGGCATTCCTCCGGACCAAGCAGAGCCTACGACCCTCAATCTTAATGACGACGATCATGAGCAGCACGAGGAAATCGACCAGACAGCCAAGTTTTTCGATCCCAACAACGAGAAAGCCGCGGCTATACGGAACCAAGTCGCGATGGAGACTCTGGACGAGCTGTTGGATTATCTCTTGAACCAAGGCGGCGCCGTGGGCATCCTCGATGCCACGAATAGTACCCTGAGACGACGAAAGGAGATCGTCGAGCGCATCAGAGCTAGAGAACCAAAGCTGGGGATTCTGTTCATCGAGAGCATTTGCCGGGATCCACACTTGCTTGAGGCCAACATGCGTCTCAAGCTGTCCGGCCCCGACTATCGCAACAAGGATTCCGTCAAGTCTCTTGAAGATTTCAGGGCTCGCGTTGCTGCATATGCTAGTGCGTACGTACCACTGGGTGAGTACGAGGAGGACAACGACCTCCAATACATTCAAATGGTCGATGTTGGTCGCAAACTCGTCCAACACAGGTTGAAGGGTTTTCTGAGTGGTGGTATCAGCACATATCTGTCAAGCTTCAACCTTGCGCCTCGACAGATCTGGATCACTCGCCACGGACAAAGCGTGGATAACGAGCTCGGTAAGCTCGGTGGCGACTCTATCTTGACAGAGCGTGGCCATTGCTATGGCTTGGCGCTGTACAGATTCATCACCCAGAAGCGCAAGGAATGGCTGATGGAGCAGAAGAGCAAGTTGGCTCAAGCTACCTTTCCTCCCTTGCCTGGCGACAACACACCTCCTTACCCGGACATGAACCGAGACCTCGACGAGAAGAATTTCTGCGTCTGGACATCGATGCTTCGGCGCAGTGTGGAGACTGCCGAGTACTTTGATGCCGATGATGACTATGATGTCAAGAACTGGGAGATGCTCAACGAGCTCAATACGGGCCAGTTCGAAGGCATGACGTACGAAGAAATCGCACGCAAGTATCCCGAGGAATTTCACAAACGTTCCGAGGACAAGCTCAACTATATCTACCCCGGCGTAGGAGGAGAAGGCTATTTGCAGGTTATCAGCCGCTTGCGCGATATGGTGAGGGAGATTGAGCGCATCACGGAGCATGTCCTCATTATTGGACATCGTTCGGTTTGCCGAGTACTCATGGCCTACTTTATGGACCTGACTCGAGAAGACATCACAGACATGGATGTACCTTTGGGCATGCTCTACTCCATCGAGCCTAAGCCTTACGGTATTGCCTTCCATGCATACAAATACAACGAAGCTCAAGGCTGGTTTGACGAGCTCCCCAACTATCGACCCCAGAAAGCAGCGCGAGGGAGCGTTTAATGCGCACCTCCGCTTCCTTTTGGATCAACAGACGTCTCGAGCACCTTCGTCTGTCACACCACCACGCGCCAACCTCCGGGTATCCCAGTCCTGGTTATGTACAACACCCTCTGCAAGAACAGCAAGCACGATAAAGATGACGAGAGAAATTATGATTAGAAAGATGATGTAGGGATAGCGGCGCAAAATCGGCACAGGGACAGGACTGCTTTAAAGACGACAACAAAGATCGGAAGACAAAAGTGTTTTGAAAGCATTTGGCGACTTGGCTTTCATTTTTATTTTACACGGTTTATTTAAATGCGAACAACAAATACCCCGCTCTGGCACTTACAAGTCCAGCGGCGACGAGCAACATGTCGGTTACACAGATGAATTCGTTTTAGGTTTCTTTCCGGGTTTGACAGTAACTGGGCGTAAGGAATGTGTTGGCGTTTTGATGGCGAAGCAGGACTCAGTGTTCCGGTCTATTTCGCAGGCCTTGGCAAGATTATTGTCCGGTTTAGCTTTTCTTGTTAGACGAGACATGACACCTGAAAGTACAAGTTAAGATGAACGAACTGGAAGCACACTCGTGACTGTATTTCTACCAGTGAAGCGTAGTTCCATCCTATGTCGAATTGAGTGCGGGCTGTCATCTTGCGGAGCCCATGGAACTCCATATGACTCTAAACATATGATGTCTTCCGCCAGATCCCGTCACGACGTTTGATTCGGGCGATGTCCTTGGACGCATTATTGGCGATTGATTATAAACACATTTGAGCGTCCTGCGCGTTCATCGAAATTGCTGTATACCCCGCTCTATAATCTAGATTGCCATGACACGAGCATCTTTCCACAACTCGGCACGAACCACAAAAGTAAAGGCCCGCAATTCCTCAATTTCACCTCTTCCCAATCGCACCCTTCCGCGCCTTAACAAACTTATCAAACCTCAAAATCGAAGGGAATCCCTCCAAGAGACACCCCACGAAATACTTCCACCACAACTCCGACCCCGTCTCCACGCCGTATTTGCGCAATCTCGAGAAATGAAAATAGATTGGCTCGAGGGCGTGGATGATCATGACGGGGTTGAGAATCGTTCGGCGCAGCCAGTCGAAGTTGGTGGCGCCGCCGGGGTAGTATGTGTCGACGAGGTTGTAGAGGGTTGAGTCGGGGGTCGTGTAGGGGAAGCTGATTGTGGCGGCGAAGAAGGAGAGGACGCCTATTGTGGCCAGGGCGGAGGGGATGGAGGGGCCCTTGTAGGTTGTTATGCGGATCTCGGGTTGGCGGACCATTTTGGGTGGTTTTGCGGTTGTAGTTTATGTAGGTGCTTCGTTGAGATGTACTGTGTAGCTTGTTACCGAGATTCAATTGTAGATGCGGTGAGATCGCATATTTGACACGGCGCGAGTAGTTTGAGTCGCGACAGGATTATAGATAAATCGGGGAGAACGGCTATGGATTGCAGTGGACGATGGCCGGCATTTAAGTTCCTGGATGGGTAAATGTCCGTGGAACGGCATCTTTAAATCATCCCGCTCCGGACTGGGGTTGTGTCCGAGTCGTTGCGGCCGGGGAGCTGTCTGAATGAGGAAATTTGTTCGAGCCTCGTGAGGACTAACAGGGTCCTACTTATTAATCAAATCTTATGCGCAATTGACGGCGTTTATTGTAATGGCGTGTCATTTATTGGTTGAGAACTGTCCCCGAGGCATCCTCACGACTCTAGTGTAAGACAAATAGGTACATGTACCTGATTTCTACTTTCTGGCCAAATTTGGCTGACACTGAAGGACGCTAGAGGCAATCTGTATTTGCTCATCTTGTTCATTTGAGCGATTATCTCATTACGGGAAGGAAGGCATTGATGGGTTTGATCCAAGGTCAACAGAGACCTTCAAGAGTCTCGTAACTTGCCGTTGTTCTGCGGATAGAATAAGTTGTGGGGCTCGTCCACATCCGAGGTCTGATTGCTCACACTTCAACATTTGATTCCTCGTGATGGTAATGAACCAGACAATAAAAGGGACTAGCTTTTGCGTATCGTTGGGGGCGAACATCGTAACTCATTACTGGATACACGCGCAATTTTACTTCTCATGTTTAAGAACTCACATAGTAGTGAACGATTTACCAATTCCGGTGAGGATGTCATCGCCTCGGCGTGCGGAGCTACAGGGTGGTTGTGTTGACGGTAGCCGGGATAGTATGCAACCTGCCGTAGAAGGCTTATTTCAGATTCTACGACCCTATTAAATTGTCGGTACAAATGGCGGGATAGAAGCTAGTCCGAAATCCATAATCGCTCGAAGAACTGCTCACGAATTTGATGCTCCGTGGACATTTTCCAGAACGGCGTCTGTGGCGCGATTGCCTGCGTGGGCAACTGAACTGAGGCAAGAAGTGCTGCGTCGGAGGCTTAAGAATACGCATACATGTTGCTATATATAGTCCATTGAAGCATATCTATTTTATATATCAACAAAAATTGTTCAAGAGTGCCAAGAATAAATATTTTCATAAGCTTACGAGCACATCGCTTGAACAGTGTTCAGAAACGAAAAAGTCCAGCTTTCGTTCATGTCAAGGCGGCATTTCCAATGGACCACTGCATTTATTTGCCAGAATTATCTCACAATTCACGCGACATTTTCTGCCAGATCAGTGTCATCAGTGTTCAAAAAGAAACAGAGGAAAAAAAAGAGGAGTAGCAATTGCACGTTTCGATCGTGCGGCCTCCGGGTTATGAGCCCGGCTGTTTCGAGTCAGATTGACGTCCTGGTGATGTGTTTGGTGGGAGTTGGGGTACTAACCGCGCTTCCACTGCGCCAAATTGCTTTCAGGGATGCTCCACCGCCCGCTATTGCCCCTTGTAAACATGGCTGCTGGCTCCCTCTTCGTAACTGCTCAGTTCGCAGCTTCGACGTTGTCACCGGTGAATCCAACAGACGATCGTCGTCCAGGAAGGTCGGCTTTTCTTTGTCGCCGCTGGAAGGCTGTTACCCAAAGTCAAAGCCCCTATTCCGTGAGCGTCGATGGATTTTCTTGCTTTTGACTCTGCAATTCTGCTGTGAGATCAAGCTCGTCAGCCAATGTTGACCTCATATTGGTGGCATCGTCTCGCTTCGCAGGCAGTGCCTCATGCACTTTCTTGGCGGCATCTTTCACAGCTTTCCGTATCTTCGACCCCATAGATTCAGGCGAGGATTCCCCAGAACATAAAGTCTTTTGACAAGCTTAATCTCACCAAGGCTCGTGTGGTCCTTCGAGGCAGGGATTCTCAATTGTTCAGCAACCTTGGCGACCGCTTGGATTGATTGGACATTTGAAGCCCAAGCTTCCCGATAGGTGCCGTGTAAAATTGTTCAACGTAACATCAGCTCTTGCTGATGAGCCGAGATGCTATTCCTATGGTGGCCTTCGATGCGGACGACTTAAAGCCAAATTTGCAGGTCACCGCGATACTACGTGATAGCCTCAAATGGACACGAACCTTCATTCCTCAAGAGCCTGACCGAATTTGTTCCTCCGCGTCTGAGCAAGCCCAAATGGTTTGAATCACGCTTACCAGCATTCAAAGGCGCGAAAATATCGCATTGTAGTCGAGTCAAAGTGGATATGCCACCTACTCACGAAGTTTCGAGCGAACACTTCACCACAATCCAGCAGAAGGCAGATCAGAAGGATCTCGCAACAGGGATGGCAACATTTGGGGCGCAGATTGCCCAGTCTATCTCACAATCAGATTCAATGGTGTTGCATCCATACCCCCATCCACGAGCTATGAAGAGTTGCAACAAACACATGTTTACATTTGACTGATATTGCAGGATATGAAAGCCAACGGCTCGTCTAAATACCAAAATGTCTTATTCTAACAGAATATGCAGGCCGCTAGAGCCTGATTGGGGTGCAGGCCCCCGAGCTGGGGAATGGCAACAGGCAATCTGAGTGGTGACTTGGATCCGAGTGGTTGGTTCATGCAGGCAAAGTGAATCGGGTAATTAATCCTTCTTGACCCCACGAAATTGCTCGAAATAAAACAGGGATCCCTTTTCTGCATGAAAATTTGCCGAACTTTGGCAGAGCAAAGGTGCCGTGTTGACAGCACCATCACATGTGGCGTCACAAGTACCGCCGCGGTGGGGTCTGACTGAGCTGCCATTTACGGTTGGACAATGGTGATGGAACACCATCTGGACATGAGTTGATGTGAGATCTAGAATGAACATTTCTTGCGGTCGAGAAGGATAGCCAGATGTAATTATATAAAGCGCAGGGGAAGGCTCGATTCGTGAATCTTAGGGCGATCAATACCATTACATCCACGATTATATTCAACATGAAGGTTCTTCTGGTCTCGGCCTTGGCTTCTCTGGCTTTTTCCAGCCCCATACTGTCTACCCGCGAGGAAGACATATCATCTCTCGTCGAAAGGAAGAAGGCTGATCCCGGCGATGGATTTTGTCGCGAAGTGACTGTGCTCTACGCCAGAGGAACCTTTGAGCCCCCGCCGCTCGGTATCATTGCTGGTCCACCGACTGCTTCGGGGCTGAAGAAGGTTCTTGGAGATAAACTTAACTTCAAAGGAGTTGACTACCCAGCTGCTGTCGAGTCCAACTTCCTTGATGGCGGCGCAGACCCTAAAGATGTGGCCAAGCTTCAGGGTGTGATCTCGGAAATCTTGAAGAACTGCCCGGAAACCAAACTCGTCGTGGGAGGATATAGCCAAGGCGCTGCTCTGACTCACCGCGCTTTGGAGTCTCTATCAGATGCCGAGAAAGACAAGATTGTGGCGGCGTTCACTTATGGAGATACTCAGTTCAAGCAGGTGAGATCCCGTCCAGCCCTCATGAACGTGCCACGCTTTCAAATATGTGCTAACCTAAGTCTAGGACAACGGCAGAATCCCAAACTTCTCACCCGAGAAGACAAATATCATATGTGCAAAAGGAGATGTGGTCTGCAATGGTCAGCTCGCAATTATGCCTGCTCATCTGGGTTACGGTAGCCGGGCTGGGGAGCAGGTCAAATTTATTTTGAGCAAGCTTGGCTGAGTGCGACTCCAACTATACCGCAATACCATTTGTTATTTATTTAGTTTCTCGTATTTATTACCTCTACAAAAATGCCAAATTATCAATCACGGGGTCTCATCTGGTCACTGTCATTGCTGTGTCTCAGGATCAACCACTCTTTCTCTTCTCGTCAAGATTGTCCTTAATGACAGTTATTCCAGAGGGCTATCAGGGACGAAGTGCTATAGATTTGATATAATTGTGCATGCGGGTATACATCCTCTTCAATGCACTGAATCATAGCGAGTGTATTAACACCTAAATCTATTTCACACGAAATTCTGACCAAGCGCCAATAGAAAAGCCGATAAACCCAATCCCAATAGATATAGAGATGAAGTACGGCAGGCTGCGGAAGTTGATGTAGGCTTTGCTGTGGTGCTTTGGGCTGCGGAACTGCTGAAGATGGATGTTGGAGCACTTGTAATGTCTGTTGATGATGTCTCCACGGAGCTCGTAGACGATGAGGACTCAGACGGCGCGCTTGATGTCGGTGTTGGACTCCCGGGGGCTGATGAAGGTGCAGTATCGGTCGTCGTCGTGATCGTCGTTGCGGTTGAAGCTGCAGCTTTACTTTGGGTTGGACTAATAGATTTAAGTCAGTAAGTTGATTGCTCAACACAAGGCTCTCCATTTGAGCACATTTGAGCGCTTTGTCCTGTTGTCTATCCTGATGGACACAACGCCACTGATAATCAAGGTGAAAGGCAACAACACTTACGTTGCAAAAGCTGTGCAAAAGCTATCAGCCACTGACATCAACAAGGCATCATTCTGGCTAGACGGCACACAGATCTCTTGCTCTTCATCCTTCTTCCACGCAAAGCAATACGCGCCATAAGTGCTCAACACAGTACCCTTGTACTGGTCGCACTCAGTAGTACTGTCGGTAACGCACTTCTTAAGGTTCGACCAAGATTTTCCGGAGACAGAGCAGAAACAGTTTGTGAATTGAGTGCTTTGGATGGGCCCATTGCACACGGATTCAATAGTAGACAGACAAGTCTGGCAGGTCGGCGAGCCCAGGTCTTTGAAGACACGGTTGGCGGCCAGAGTAAGTGGCAGGAATGCCAGTTGGAGAACGAGAAGCATATTCATCGCAATGAGTGCAGATCCTGAATTGACTTGTCTAGTACACACTTTCCAAGTCCAACGGCTCGCCATATATACATCTATCGGAGGATGAAGAATAGTGAGGCCTCCGAATTATCCAAGTTGTTTTGTGTTAGCTACAGGCTTATACCACCACTTCCAAACCACTTCCATATTAGGACGCATGTTGAGTTCCTAGCCTTATTCAGCCATGTTAAGCGATGTAGAAGGACGGCCGTAGGCCGGAGGTGTTTTGCAGATGCGGTTCTATGAGAGAACTACGTGTTTTGGAATTAATTCCGCGGTCAACAGACGAATGAACACTTATGGGATGCTCCGTGAGGTTGACTTCGTGCGGCTGAAGCGTAGCTTAGACCGGGAATGGCTTAGTGGTTACTCAACGGCATTATGTGGGTGATGGAGGCGTGCTGGCGGGCATCTCATACGCGAGAAGGCTCCCATGTCAATTACTGCATCAGGCACAGCCCCGTCGAGCTCGGCTCGCCGGCATCAGTGAGGCCTATTTATCAATCTGAGATGAAAGTGGAGTCTGAGCTGTAATCCTTTGTAAATGACAATACGCGGATTGAAATCATGGTGAACAGTGTTGTATGACTTCTGTGCTGCTCAATTTGACTGTTGGATTACAAGCGGGGCCATGATACAGCTTAGCCGTGCCATTCTTACAAAAAGAAAAAACGCCGTTGTTCTTGTGCCGACTGCGGTCCCATCAATTACTCGACCAGTTTGTGTTATCCAAAGAAGTACACTTTACTTATTGTTGTAAAGTTGGCTCTTTCTACTTAATGTAATCAATTGTCCTGGTGAGCTTGATTGTCAAACAACGCTACCAGTGTTACCAAATGCTGTTGTCGCGACTGAGATTACCCGGTGGCGGATGAAGTCAGGCTTGCAGAAGAGGCCGCCAAGCCGTGGCGCAGCATGTTGGGGCTGGCTGGAAATAGCATCCTAAATACTCGGAGAGCAGTCCCTGAGCTGGTCCGTTGACAGGATGGCTAAATGCGAAAGTGTACAATTGAAATACACGGAATCAGCAACTTGGAGCAGAAAGTAAACATTTGGAGGCGTGTGGACTTTAATCGGCCGATAAGTAAACATTCGTAAGTTTCATGACTGCACGCTGTCTATAAGCTTACAGCACCCTTTTGAAGGCACCCGCGCTTAATCAATGAAAAGGTGGTTGATTGAGCACTACAGCTCTAGGACGTCAGTATTTGTGGCACAACTCCTAGTAAATGTGCCACTATTGCGTCTGGTCCTTCCTGCACTTGCAACCCAAATGGAATCGCATGCGTCCTAATGTCTGGCTTGACGGACAAGGCCGCCCGCTTGATCTCCGCCGCATCCTCTTCAGTCCACATCGAGGCGCAAAACTGCACAACATGGCAAAGAGAATTAGTCACTAGAAAGAGAACGTGACTCAATATTCTTCTGTACTAAAGCGCCTGAGGACTTACCAGCAAATCAGGTTGGTAAATTTTAACTGTTTCCGCTACGCCGTCCTTAGCCGTGCAATTGGCGACATAGTAAATGACGAAGCTGTCTTTAAGGGCTTCAGTGACTCTGCCTATTAGCAATGCTGCCCTCTCTAGTGCTGTATTCACCGTCACAAGCTTGAAGGGGTCAGCGGGTGTTGACATGATGGTTGTGGCTAAATTGGCCTGAGATTGATGTCGAAAGTCTATGAACAGGTACACAAGAGATACTGTATTATGATATAGCGTATCTCAACAGCAGAAAACTTGTTACGTCGCTCGCTTCACGCGACCATGCCTGTCTGGGTCGCAATTGGGCTTGCTGATTCGGACAGGACCACGGTTGGTGATGGGACTCCGGAAAATCCGGGTGCCACCTCAAGCATTGCCAGAACAACTACGTCTGCTTGCTCGTCGGATAATCCGGTCATCGACTTCCCGCAGCCTTGCCACATTGCGATTCGGCAACTACCAATTGTCCGAAAGTCTGCGTGCATGGTTTATGCACGAGACCTTTGAAGGATGCACCTACTTCTTCCATAGTCGGGCGACGAAGCCTCGCTCGGAACGCGATTGATGTGCACCCTCTTGATAAGTTGTCTGCGGTGTTCGGCGAAGTCACCAGCAGTAGCTCCCAGCAATACAAGAATATTTTGAGAACACAGCGTTAGTGCAAGTCAAAGCTTTGGATGCACGATACCAAAGTTTTCGCAGAGAATGAAATTAGAAGAATGTATACCAACAGAGTCGCCGCTTGGAGAGCTCAAAATGATACACCCAAGCTGCACCGAGAAACTTGACGTTATCGTCGTCGGCGCAGGTCTAGGAGGACTGGCAGCTGCTATATCCATTGCTCTCTCTGGGCATTCGGTATCCGTTTTTGAGTCTACTCGAGAGCTCTCTGAAGTAAGTCAAGCAAGACATAACACTTATTAGTAGCCTCAGTCTCCTGAATCAACTGCTCACATGAATAGGTCGGGGCCGGACTACAGCTAACGCCTAATGGCACAAAAACACTCCAGCGCTTGGGGTTGTCTGATCGGTTGTGGAAGTCTGCTGCTGAGCCAACCTCCCTGACAGTCCATCGATACTCTGGAGAGATCCTTGCACACGAAAAGCAGTTCGATGCGAAGATTCAGAGTAAATACGCAAGCCCATTCTTGGACGTTCATAGAGTAGACCTATAACAAGCGCTATATGAACGAGCAAAGGAGCTTCAGATTGAGTTTGCGTTCGGAAAGAGGGTTGTGGGTGTCGATTTGGAGGCGTCTGAGATCAACATGGAAGACGGCACCAAGGCTCGTGCTGATCTTATTTTTGCTGCTGACGGGCTCTGGTCTCGCTGTCGATCGAGTCTTCTCGGGGACAGCGACGTACAGCCACAACCGACTGGCGACCTGGCATATCGCATTGTACTTGAGCTCGACGACATAACGGATCCTGAACTGAGGAAATGGGTCCAACACCCGGAATGCCATTTCTGGATTGGACCGAGCGCCCATGCTGTGGGTTATTCCCTTCGCGGAGGCAACATGTACAACATCGTCTTGCTCGTTCCTGACGACCTCCCACCGGCTGTCAAACGCCAGTCAGGCAGCGTCGATGAACTAAAGCAGCTTTTTCAGGGACTGGGATCCCATACTTTCACGCTTCTTAGAGCTTGTGCAAAGCGTCGATAAGTGGAAGCTCATGCATTGTGAGTCTGGACTGCAAATTCCACGAATTGCACCTGACGCTAACCCTTGGGCTTACCCAACACAGTAAAAGACCTGCCGTCTTGGATCGGCGAGCGGTCCAATATTGTGATGCTGTGAGTGATCATCAGTGGTTTTCCTCTGCTTCTGCAAAGGGTGATCAACCCTATTGTCTTCACTTCACTGACACTTGTAAAGGGGAGATGCTTGCCATCCAATGCTACCGTACTTGGCGCAGGGCGCGAATTCAGCCCTTGAAGATGGCTCAACCCTTGGGATATTGCTAGGTCTCATCGATTCAAAAGCTCAGCTGCCATATGCTCTGCAAACATACGAACGACTTAGGAAAGCCCGTGGCGAGGCTATAGCCAGAGAGACCTTTAAACAGGCATGTTCATCCGAAGAAATAGTCAGGATGTGACGTCCAGGAGGGGTTTGAGTCAAGACTAACCGTAACGTTTTGAACAGAGAGAGCAGTTTCACATGCCAGATGGTCCAGAGCAGGAGAAGCGAGACATGATCTTTTTGTCGCAGCTCGGTAAAGAACTCAAGGGTCCGTTCCCAAGCCGATGGACTTGTCCTCAAGTTCAAGAGTGGTTGTATGGTTATGATGCTAGTGAAGAGGCTCATAAAGCTTTCAATGGGGGATCATGTTTGACCGCGAATTGACGTCGAGAAGATATTTGAGCCTCAGAGGATTCGGTCACTAGGTCTCTTTTAGTCGGCGATAACCCATCAAAGTATTCAACTGTGACTGGCACAGCAGAGCAATTATATACGAAACTCCACTTGAAGAATTAGACGTAGAAGTGAAAGTTTCCCGCAGTTTATGGAAAGTCAACAATGAGTCCATGTGACCGGCTCTTGTGACTCTCGTGGTGTCATCTCAAATATAACTTATAATTTGAGTTGTTTGGTCAGCGTCATTATCATGTCACAGGGTATGAGCATGTCACACCGTTAGAAAAGGTTTGCATATTGTGCATTGCAGTACTATTTGATAGATCTCTAACATAGGTGAAGAAAGACAACGTTTGAATTACGACAACTCGTACTCAACATTGCTGTTATAGTTCTTGAAACGTCGTGTGGGAGTCTTCTTCTCAAACATCCGGTACGAAACCAATCTTACTATTAGCGTAGATTGTCATGTGGACAATCTTGGGGTTCCGTTTGATACATTCCCATGTACTCCTTGCTGATTCTGGGTTCGTTGTATCAGCTTTGGCCTCTACGTGCGAAGTCATCGTCTCTTTAAGATCATTAGATGTTTGCTACATGGCTAAATCAGTGAGGACAATGTCGCGGAAGTGAATAAAATGTTTAGAGAATCGCCATACCAGACGATACGGGCAGGTATCACGTAGGAACTGCGTGGATTCTTAGATACACGTGCATGGTACTAGACTTTGGGGATAATATATTGGAGATCGCTAGTCTGAGTTGCCAAAACTCGCAGATGAAAATCCACTGACGGTTTGGGTCTTCCGAAGAATTAAACTACATTGTGTCACACCCCAGGAGGAGCAGCTGAAATGCGATAGAACAGCGCCCCCCTGTAATTGATGAACACTATTGACTTCAAGGTCCGAAAGAAACAGGTACGCTCTTCAGTTCGGGCAAAGCCTCAGTCGCCCGAAAAGAATTACTTCGTTGCACGAAATATCGCAGTGAATCCGGGCTCTAACAAACCAAAGCTTCAGCAAATTGAATCACTGTTGGAGCATAGGAAAAAAGGTACGTCAATAAATACCTGCGCGAAGCTAAGTTGTATGTCTCAAGTACGCTATTGTCATAGTATCGCATGCCGCTCTATATCCGTGACTAATATCGCCTCTGGGTTCGATTCTAGAGTCCATTGTAGGAAGGCTAAGCTTTCCAAGACTTGTTAGATGATGCTTTGAAGGAAGTTGAACCCTTCCCGTTGTAAATGCCATGTTGGCGAATCGACTTTCATGCGAGCGGCGAAAGTATGCTCCTCATCGGGAACTTCTCGCATTCCGCATTGCACGCCATTGGCTTGCAGTGACTCTAGCAACTTGCGGCTCAAATGAATGGGGACCATGGTATCAGCTGTCCCGTGCACTATGAATGTTGGTGGAAACGAAGAACTAATATTCAGAACAGGGTCAATAAGTTGCAAGTCCCCATTAGGAAAGATCGCTTGTAGGACTGTTCCATTCGCAATCTGCACCATGGCATACGCCTGACGAGGATCCGTGAAGTCGGGGGGTCCGGGCGCCTGTCCTTCCAACGAGACACCACCAGTAATCGGAACCGGACACTCATCAAACACTTTATCGAGAAAATCGTCTGCTAGATTTGGGGGAAGTATGTCCGCTATCTTGCGCACACTGGCTGTCCAAAATGGATCAGCAAAGTTGCATGTGCCGTACATGCTGTAGATTCCAGCAACTGGCCTTTTGACGCCGAATCCCTAAAGTGGTGTAAGATGATTTGTGACTTGATTGCCGGTGAGTAGGAGAAAGACTGACAAGCGATAGAGCAAGCGTCCCTCCGCTTGATGTGCCAAAAGAAAATACGTGATTCAGGTCCAACTGTATATCTGCCCTGCCTGCTTCATGAATGAACACTTACAGGCCGCCAGAGTGTATTCACTCTAGAAGGTCGCGACAGTCGCTAATCGGTCCTTCCAAGACATTGAATTGCGGACAGAGACGATGGTTAGGTGCTACAACAACCCAGCCTCGATTTACAGTCATTAACCTGATCAAGGTTTATCATGCTAGATGAACCCAGCATAAATGCGCCGCCATGAATATTGATCACCAGAAGTATGGTAGATTAGCGGCATAAACCACTGGATCACTGCCATAGCTGGGGATCGTACAAACTGGGCATTCGGGGCATCGATCAACAACATTCTGGCTCCGCGGCGGCAAATATACGGCAGCATCAATATCCAGTCCCGCCACATATTTGTAGATGACACGCAAAGGGCTAAACGCAGCCATATTTCGTGATGCTGTGACAGCATTCACGTTGAGCGCGATAATTTTGCAATCTGGACTGGTGAAGCAGAAGTTACAAGAAAATGATAGCAGATGTGAATGTCAAGTATGCTCTTGTGTTAAGCGGACCCAGCCTTGGAAAGTATTCCGATCCCGTACTACAGCGATACAAACTGCCGAAAGGGATGCCGAAGACGCGTCCTCAGCCAGGCCCCGGAAATTCCGGCCCAATTTTTTTCACTGTCGGCCGGCAATGGGTGTGTCTTTGGCGTGGGGCTTATAGGACTCGAATGAGGCTCGTCGCATGCGCTGAAGAGTCAATGGTGTTCTTTCCGCGACGGAGCATGCCCGGAAATCTTTAAATTTGCTCTTCGAAAGAAAGCGCATGGTTCGATTGAGTGATCTTATACCTTATCAACAATTGCGGCTTTTGCGTACGGTTTCACGTGGAGAATTGTGCGACTGAACAACTACAATGAGCATTCTTTTGCGCAAAGAACCTCCATCGGAGAGGAGCAGCTACATAATTGATCAACTAGAAGGTGAAAAGATTATAATCCCAGGAAGTAAAGGCGTCTTCCGAATCTTGGCTTCTTCGAAGCAAACGAATGGCTCTATCGCGGTCTTCACCAGTGGGGCAGTTCTTTCCGACGCTCCTGGCTTTCACTGGCATGAGGAGGCACATGATGTCTTCTTAGTTACGAAGGGATTTCTAAAACTTTGGAGTGGAAACAACTGTCGGATTATGGGGCCTGGGGATTTTGCTTATGTCCCTCCGGTGAGTTTATTTTGCGGAACGCACTCCTCCCTCTGCTCAAAAAGCCATCCTCAACCATGAACTCATCACTGACCGGCGCAATGTTTCGATTAATAGAAGGTCATCCACAACCCGGAGCTTTTGGGACCCCATACAGAGATGGTTGGACTGATAGCACCAGGCGACTGGATTGACGTCTTTCGATACGTCGGTGAGACGTTCAACGGATTACTTGTTCCTGAAAGCGACGACCGTGATTTAGGTCGCCTGCTTGGCCAAAAAATGATGGCCGCCAAGGATCGATTTGATGTTCACTTCAGTCACGACTATCAGCCCCCAGAACTCGGAGACTGGTTGCCCACCGAGAATGTGCTGGGTAATCCTGGAGAACCGTACTTCCTTCGATCCAATACCGGACCGAGGTGGCTGCTTGGCGGCGTCATGTCGCGACCGTTCATACTTTCCTCACAGTGCAATTCGCGATTCGCAATCTCCAGTATCGAATCTTCCAATGCTTACAGTGGCGGTAAACTGCCATTTTCACGCTGGCTGAAATTCGCGCAAATTGACCACTGCTTCTGTGTCCAGGAAGGTCTTTTGAGGGTCAAGCTTAAGTCTGAAACTCAGTGGCATGAGGTTCGAGAAGGGCAGACTCTGGTGATAGCAGCAGGTGATGCCTTCCAGCTCGAATTTTTGAGCAAGTACGTGCGAATCTGGTCTTTCACAAATGGTCCCGGCTGCGAGGAGCTTATTCAGCGAGCCGGAAGCTCATATGAAGGATTCGTGTTAACAGACACCGCCGTGCCTTGGGATGAAAGTGAGTTCGCACGCGTGTGTGGGCAATTGCAGGTAGAAGTTGATAACAACTAGCGCATGTCTTAAACTTGAGGATAATATCAAAACTGAACTTGGCTTAAGTCTCATAATCAAGCTCTTCTCTTGTGGTGTTTGATGTTGTGCATTGAGACTGAAGTAACTGACTCCTACGTGCAACCCTTAACCAGGTGATGAACCTTTAACCAAGTGAAGAACCCAGCGCCAGGTGGATGCGCGTCAGAGTATGGGGTTATGGTCTAGAATCCACGCCCCGCGAGTCGCCACAACTGGGGTAGTGGTGCGTTTCGGCACGTGTTGGGGAGCTTCTCCGCAGATTCTAGTTGATATATCCTACTGGTGGTCGCTGAACAAATACTGGCCACAAGTGTCGCAACCCCAATTCTCCCTCCGCGGATTCAGATACGGTTTCAGACACAGACATCGTCATCTTCCCTTTGCTGTCGAGTCCATGATAGAAGGCATCTGGTATAACAGAATATACGTTTCCTATTGCTGGCTCGGCCTTATTTACCGATGAGCGATCACGAGGTTCTTGGATTGTCGTCGTCAACTCAACTCCCACGCCAGCAACGTCGTCGTCGCGCTAGAGCCGCAAGAGCTTGCGACCTTTGCCGGACCAAGAAGAATAAATGCGACGAGGGATACCCGTGCTCGTTCTGCAAAGGTAGGTCTTTTTAATTGATGCCTATAATCTACGACACGAACTAATTAATTATTCATGGCTTCATAGCCAAAGGAGTCGTTTGTGTATACCAAGGCCGAGAACCCGGCGGCCACCGTGTTGCGGATGAGTAAGTACAGGATGCTTTTACTTATCCCAAGCCGTCAAAGGCATAGCTATGGCAAATACGCTCCCCTTTATATTTCCTCTATACTCAAGTCTAAGTTGCACTTCAGTTATGTCAAACACCTGGAAGAGCAGGTCCAGAGCCTCAAAGCAATAGTTGATGGCCGAGGCAGCACGGCCGAGCCCATTGCCGTTCCCGCGTCTTCCATCGCTGTTGATAGCACAGCCGTTCCTCCTATTCGTCAAAATGCTACGTCAGGAAAAGAATACGGCGCCGATGCAACGCATCAACCAGGAGACATGCGGATGAACAAGAGGTATCTGGGGTCAACAAACATACACGAAACGTCGAGTTTTACGGCTCATCCTCGTCTTTTGCCATTCTATCCCAAGCACGCGGCACCCATAGGCGCCATGATAAGGGTCAACCGCATGATCCAGACGAAGATGATGGAGAGAGTGAGGTATTGCTGTCCCGATTACACAATCCTGCCTTTCGGGAGGCAGATCCTCAAAGTCCAACTTCTCGCGACAAAAGGCCACTGCAGTCTTGCATGACCTACTCTCATCGACAAAACTTTCTTGAGAATTACTTTTCCTCTATTCACTACGTGCATCCAATCCTCGATAAGCGACTTTTCCTCGAGCAATGTCAAAGGGAAATTTGGTCCTTGGGTGAACATGCGGCCCCCAAAATATCCAGCTTCACAGCTCTTTATTGGAGTGTTCTGTCTCTTGGTGCACTCGTTGGTATCCGAGAAGACGAACTTTTAGATGATATGACCAACATTCAGTGGAGTAGAAGGCTTTTCCTTGAAGCACGAAAGTGCTGTAGTAAACTTGGAATGGTCACTGGCCTTGAGATGGTGCAATGCTACTTCATGATGGTACGTCGCCAGAGAGAATTTTCATCAAACCTAATAAGCCATGCTGACACTTTTCTCAGTCGAAAGTGTGCCAGAACGAGCTGAATGCACATTGTAAGAGGAGTCGTTAATCTGACTGCGATCCGCAGGTTTCTTTGAGAGAAGTTTGATAGAAGCTAACGTAATGCAGGGGCCTATATGTATGTGGGATTGGCCGTTAGGACTGCCTTAGCAATAGGCATCAATCGTGAGCCTGGGAGCAAGACCAAGAAGCCAATAGAGCAGATCAAAGCCGAATCAAGAACATGGTGGTATGTTGAGAACCCCGTCTTTATTAGTCAGTTGACTCTGTATGCTAAGTCTAATGTAGGGGCTTGTATTCTCTCGAAACGTACGTTGTCTTCATATGTCTCTGCAAGCTCTACAGTCCAAGCGCTTAAACGCAGTCCAGTGAGATGTCGTTTGCACTAGGACGGCCGCACACCCTCGGGGCGGACGTGCATCACAATCGAAGTTTACCAATTACGAACTTGCAGGAACCAAGTACTTTGAGTTCCAGTAACTTGGGTCTCTGGAACCCCCTTATTGCCAAATCATCCGGTGCATGGTCGATTTCTCCAGGATCATCACTGCAATTTTCCAGCGCATCTACCTGAACGATTCCAATGACCTCGGCATTGCCTGCTTGGCTAATCAGATTGATGAAGATCTCCTTCGTTGGGTTAGCAGCCTTCCTGATGTTATACAGCCGAGACTGACTGGGGAGCAACTAGGCAATTTGAGGGACACGAAAGGTCCTCAGTGGGCTAGACGCCAAAGACTGGTTTTGACCATCCGTCAGTTAGCTGTGTAGTCAGCTCAGACTTTGAGATGCTAATTCGGCGACCAGGCTACCATAACGTTGTATTACTACTATTTGGCTATTCATTGCTTCGCTCTTCGCCAGACAATCGGCTATCTGATCCTCAATATAACCAAGCAGCTCAAAGATGTCTTGAGTCTGCACAGAAGACTATAGATGTCATCTATCTCGTCTATACGAACAACAATTTCTTCCAAACGTGGTATGTAGAAAGGCCTTGCGGACGAGGAGATTGAAACTGCCGTCCACGCCAGCAAGGAAATTTCGCCAACGCTTGTTCCATACTGACTAACGATTGCCACTCACTGAACAGGTTCTATAACACAACTTATACTGTGTTCGCTGCCTCCATGATTATAGTATACATCAGCCAAGAACGACCGGGCTTTGACTCGGAGCCACTTCTAAGGTGGGTAGACAAGGCAGTCGAAATACTCGAAGTCATGGACGACTGCTTCGTGGCTGTAGAGGCCGCGAAGCTACTCCGGCGTGCTAGAGAAAAGGCGGCAAAAACTCACACAAGCTTTGTATCGGAAGTTTCTGTTATGGAAGATCCGGACATTCAAATCAGTAATTATTGGGACCCATTGGGAATTCTGAGCTGTGACCCTCAACTGGATACACAATTTCCTCTCGGGACCTTTGAGGAGAACAATTTTATATTCATGCCGTAATGCGATAAGACGGACTCAGTGGCTGCTAGACTACGGGTCTTTTCAAAGAGAGTACAAAATGATACATATCGCTGACCGCAGCGTCAAGCAGCGAGTCTATCACCCAGCGTCTAGTAAAACAATAGGCACACTGGCTCCTTTTCTACATCTTGTGCTGGTCTATAAAATCCAGCACTACTCATTCTCGAATTGATTCACCAAGGTTCCAATGTGAGGCAGTATTTCCACGGCAAATTCGTCTCCTTCTCTAATTATCACTTTCGGAGTTCTCCCAACGCCCACTCCAGCCGGAGTACCAGTTATGATAACAGTACCCGCCGGCAACGTCGTACCCTGTGACAAAAAGCTGATTAATTTTCCAACGTCGAATATAAGATCACTATGAGCAGCAAGTTAGTGTTACTCGTTCATAAGATGCCGTTGACTGATGGAGAAAGTTCGGGTCAACGCACTCGAGGGTGCAATCTTGCATAGCGTCACCGTTTTTAAGTCCGCGAATGCGCAAACGGGACGGGTCACTAATCAGAGACCTGGATACCAATGTTGGGCCTGCAAGTTTGGTTAGTATATTGAAACATTGATATGAACTAAGGGTGAACTTTTCGCTGTTATCATTTGGGTGGCTTTGACATTGGAGTGTCTGAGGCACATAATTACTCGGATGCCGACGTGTGTATATGCATGGTTGGAAGCATAGAATGCAGATGGCAAAAAAACAAAAACAAGATCAATGAAATTATAAAAAGAAACGTACGTACCAATCGGGCATGAACCATCAAAACCCTTCGAGAAACACCACTGTGACTGGGCAAACTGTGGTGCCCTGCTTGATACGTCATTACACGCTGTGTAGCCAAGGATGTAGTCCATGGCTTCGGTCTCGGTTATGTTTTTGCAGGCCCTTCCTATGACAACTGCTAACTCTGCCTCGTAGTCACAACAGTCCTGGAGTTGAGTAATCTTGGGGATGATGACTTTTGAAGGCCAAGGGTCCGAGAGTGCAGTGTTGGGCTTCCTTTATACGATGTTAGAGTTTTGGTTACTGGAGCCCTCGAAAAGGTATAGATGAATTCTGGGCTTCTGTGATTTCTGTCAGACTCACAAGAAAACCGTCGGAACTGTGGGAATGTCGAGATTGAGTTCCTTGGCGTGTTGGAAATACTGCGAACGCAAGATGTCAGCGTGAACAAACTTTAGACCAACCGGGGCCTTGCATAAGTTGAATTATATAATCTCGCGTACGTTTAGTCCAATACAGCGAATGGAGCCAACTTCATGGGTGGCCAGGGAAGACAGAATTCTTTCGATGGTTTCATGCTGCTTAGTCCGTTGGCCAGGTTCCAGAATAGACGTGCCAGTCCAAACCACGACCCTAATAGTTTGTCTCGTCCGTAGCGCATTTCCAATGTCTACGGCTTCATCTTCAGGCTCACCAATACATATTTGGTCCTTATTTGAACGAGGGATGAATCTCACGAAGCCTGCAAAGAGTATTAGTTTTGGTGTCCGCAGATGCCCGTATCCGGCAGTGATCGATATGGCTCAAGTTGTGAACGCAGATATTTGTTGGAAAGCGTGATTGCACGTACGACTGAAAGCAGGAATTGCCATTCTAGCTAGCTCCTTGTATATCTACCAAATATTATGGTATACTCTCGAATCAATACGAATCTTGTCGCTTATAAATCTAGGCACAGAGGAGCAGAAGCCAGAATCGACTTTTTATTGAACTCGAGCATTTGCAATCCGATATCGGAAACAACTCATACACGGTAATGAAGCATTATTCGAGCCTTATTAGAGTTGCGAGACCAAATGTATGGTCACTCCTTGCAGGTCGTACTGGTCGGGCATTCCGCCCCACACGAAAGCCATCTGGCAGTATGCGGAATTTCCGGTAGCCTGGCAAACACATCGTGGCAGCTCTGGATACTGACGGCATCGGCTTTCTTTTCGCTTATCAGGAAGAAGAAATAGGTTCCCATAATTGCAGTTGTTGGTCGCAAGCCCTTTCATGATCTAAGACCTTGGATAATTGTAAACTCATTGAATAGCGCTATCTCACATTCGCATCCATCTTCCCAAGTTCGCCACCTCTGCAAGCTCAGCGCTATTGAGGTCATACTCGGGGCTGCGATCATTCAATTACACAGACTTGCAGAGCTTCCATAGTCGCCATGACCACCAGTGCACTCCCCTCCGAAGATGAGAAATCGGGAGAATACCGTCGATACCTTCCCGACCTGCAGACACCACGGTTTCAAAGTATGCAGAAACAAGATGCTCACGAGTATGTGGCAGACTTCAAAGCTAACGGCAATCTACCGTGGCTTCACTCTTTGTACTTGCATTGGAGAACGCTGTTTCAAGAGCCTTTTCGCGGCATCACTTCGGACGGTACGCTCTTGCACCCATGATAGACAATCGACCACAGGATGCGATTTTCTATTTTCCAATCGCGCAGTTGCTGACTTTGGTGGCTCAATCTGACAGGAAACGTGCAACCCGGTCTGTTCCAGCTTCGAGATGAAGGCGTCCCCGTCCCGGCAATTGCAGAACGGACCAGAGGACTACTAAACACATTAGATGAAGACCAAAAAGCCAGACTTTGCTATCACATTGACTCCCCCGAGTGGCGGTCTTGGTCTAACCCTGAGTTTCTTTTGAGTAACAAAGGCTTGCGACTGGATGAGCTGCCGGATGCGACACGCGAATCAATATTGGGTATATTGCAGGCGACCTTATCATCGGAGGGCTACGAGAAAGCAGTCGGCGCCATGAAGACTAATGGGTTCCTGGGCCAGCTGGTAAAGGCTCCGCGTATTTGCAACGAATTCTCGTACAACTTTGTCCTGTTCGGCACACCATCTGTAGAGAGCCCCTGGGGATACTCTTTTTACGGCCACCACCTTTGTCTCAACATTCTTTTATACCGGTCACAAATAGTCGTCTCACCCTGTTTCACGGGTGCCGAACCGAACATCATCGACAGTGGCCCTGACCGTGGCATTCGAATCCTGCAGCCTGAAGAAGAATTGGGTTTGCGACTAATGCAATCACTTTCGCCCTCCCAGCGAGACAAGGCACAGGTGTTCAAAGAGCTTCAAGATGCGACAATGCCTCATGGCTGGTGGAATCATGACGACCAGCGTCATTTGTGCGGCGCCTACCGCGACAATCGCGTAGTACCATATGAAGGCATCAATGTCGCTGGGCTCGATCAAAGCAGTCAACAAGTAGTAACGGAGATTCTAAGCCAGTATCTGCTCTACTTGCCTACAGAAGCTCGCAGATTGAAGCTTGCGGATGCAGAGAAGTGGTATCACGAAACATATTTTTGCTGGATTGGGAGATCTGGGAATCAGGATCCATTTTATTATCGTATTCAGAGTCCTGTTATTCTTGTTGAGTTTGACCATCATTCAGGAGTTTTCTTAACAAATGAGAAGCCTCTCAAGTTCCACATTCACACTGTATTGAAGACGCCCAATGGTGGCGATTATGGGTTGGCTTTGCGGCCATTGATGAAAGTTATACAGCAGAACTTTGTTTGGGAAGGCTAGTTTTGTCAATTATCACGAGGGAAAGTTGCGCGTCTTTCGGACCATGTCTATACTCATGCCTTCAATTGTACAAGACAGCGTATTATGCCAAGCCCTCCTCAATTAACTTTGCTTTCAATGCACCATCTCAGTTTCGCGACCTATTGTGAGAATGCGCCTTGTATCGAACTTGGCTTTTACAAGAGTCGCCATGAGAGGTGGTAGCTACCACTCGGTACTCTTGCTACTAGTTAGGTAGTCTACGCAAGTTCCACTCTGACCAACTTGTTCCAGTCCAGGTGGAATCAGCTTACACAACCGCCCGGAAATTCCGGCTGGCAGGGAGCATGGAGGAACAGCTGCGGAGAATCCGATCACAGACATTCTTGCACGCCTTCTGAACTGGTAGACTCTGACAAAGAGTTTAAATGAGGTAATTCCGCAACTAAGCCGTAGAGAACTCAAGTTCAGTCATTTGCTTGCGGAGAGGCGTTCAAGCACTTACAGAACCCTGGTAACATTTCCTGCCACAAGCGCAACCAATCTCTAGTCATGGGCTCCACTGGAACGAGTACCTATGCAGGCCTGCTTTCAGAGCTAACACTAGATGAGAAAGTTCAGCTCTTGTCAGGGTCTGATTTCACAACCATCGCGGGTGTTGAGCGTCTCGGCATTCCGCCTCTGCGTGTAAGTCACTGTTGTACCACAACTCGATTTTTCGCGTGCTGTCGAAGCTCGCCCATAGCTGCATATCCCAGAACAAGGATGTTAACGAAATTGTTCCAGGTTTCTGATTCTATCAGTGGGATTCGACCTTCCACTGCAAGCGAAGGTTTGTCGACAGTCTCGTTTCCAAATGCCGCCTGTTATGGCGCAACCTGGGACGCAGGCCTGATGATGCAGCTCGGCGAAGAGCTTGCACGTCAGGCGTGGCTCAAGAACTCACAAATTGTTCTCGGCCCAAACATCAACATTCATCGCGATCCACGCGGTGGAAGAAATTTCGAGTCTTTCAGCGAAGACCCTCTGCTATCTGGCCAACTCGCTGCAGCTATTGTGAAGGGTATTCAGAATGGCGGAGTTGCCGCCTGTCCAAAGCATTTCGTATGCAACGAAGCTGAGACGTTGAGGCACTACTACGACGTTCAAGAAAAAGTCAATAGCAGGACCCTGAGGGAGATTTATCTGTCCGCATGGCAACACCTACTGAGAAACGCTCAGCCCGAAGCTATTATGACTGCGTGAGACCATCCATTTTCAAGATGCGAGACATTTCTTCTTGTTTCTATGCCCGTAGATGAGTAAACAAGAAAGAAAATGCTAATACCTGGGTAGTTACAATAAGGTAGATGGAACCTATTGCAGCGAGCATGAAGAGCTTATACGGGGACTCCTATGCGATTCCTGGGGCTTCACAGGCATAACCATGTCCGACTGGTTTGCCGTCCGCTCTACAGTAGCTTCGATCAAAGCTGGGCAAGATCTTGAAATGCCTCTCCCCGTTCACAGAGGCCATCTTTTGGTGGAAGCGGTCAAGAATGGCGATGTAACTGAGGGGGAAATAAACGAAAGGGTCTTGAAGATGCTCCAATTACGAGATCAGATCAAACCACCTGCCCATCTTGGTCCGGAAAAATCCGAAATCTCGGATGAAGCGAATGATTTAGCTCATAGGCTGGCATGTGGAGGAATTGTACTGCTCAAAAACGACAACCAGACTCTCCCAATCCAGCCATCACTAGCGACGAAGGGAATTGTCGTAATCGGCGAGTTCGCACAGAATCCGGTATGCACTGGTGGCGGCAGCGCATCTTGTATCCCTCAATACCGCACATCGCCCCTGGAAATGCTCCAACAGCGGTGTGAAAGCACTGCTACTATACGTTCTGCCTTTGGCGTCCGCACAAGACGCATTATCCCAGAAATGCCGACCCAAAGCATGACATCCAAGGATAAGAAACACGGTGTTGATATCACTTATTATAATGACGATTGCACAACTCCTCTACTTCAAGAATTTTCCGAAAAGCCAGTCATCTGGATGTTGGGACGGATCAAACCTGGGCTGCATCTCCTGGGATCCCACTTAGAGATGTCAACAACTTTGGCTCCAGAAACGACTGGCAAGCACACGCTAGCAGTCAGATGCACAGGAGCCTTCACTCTGGAGGTGAACGGCGAAGAAGTCATGGCTGACTGCGCCAGGGACATTACTACTGAACAGTTCATATTCAACCACATACTGCTGGAATCGCGGGTGCAAGTATCCATGAATGCTGGCAATCATTACCATATACTTCTCCGTATGAAGGGACCGGAGAAACTCACCAAGGGCGAGCCCACTCCTTACGCTGCAACTCTTTGCTTTGAAGAGGCTTATGACGAGGCGGCAGCCATCGCAGAAGCCGTCAGTGCTGCAGAAAGCAGTGACATAAGTATCATCTATGCCGGTCGAAGCGATCAATACGAGTCCGAGGGATTTGACTTGACCGATATTCGCATGCCCGATAACCAAGTGCGTCTCATAAAAGCAACAGCAGCGGCGTCATCCAAGACTGTGCTTGTCCTGCATTGCGGCAATCCCATAGACGTGAGTGAAGTAGTTGACGATGTCGATGCAATTCTACTCGTGCACTTTCTGGGACAAGAAGGGGCGCGGGCCACCATCGATATTTTGACGGGCAGGGTTAGCCCCAGTGGCTGCCTAGCGACCACCTGGTTCAACACCCTGGAAGACGCGCCGACGGCTTCCCATTTTCCGCCAAGGAAGCTTGAGAACAACGAAGTCACGGTCAAGTACAGTGAAGGTGTACGAGTAGGCTACAGGCACTCCTATATAGATGACCGAGTTAGATGGCCCTTCGGTTTCGGCCTGTCATATACCACTTGGAGTTTCACTGATCTCGTGGTTGTGGTAGAAGGTTCAAGGCCGGGGAGAATAACTTGCTCAGCGCGGCTGCAGAACACCGGCTCCGTTCCTGGCAGCAAAGTCGTGCAGCTATATGTCAAGCCAAAGGCAGTATCATCAACTGCAATTTGGCGACCGCAATTAGAGCTCAAGGGCTTTCAGAAGGTGTCTCTACAATTAGCTGAAGCTGTAACAGTTAAAATAGAGGTTGATATTGAGATAGCTTGTAGCTATTGGGACGAAGAACGAGCATCATGGCGTCTCGAATCAGGGACTTACGGCGTGCGCATGGGCGGCTTGGAAACCGAGTTTGCGGTTAGCAAGGATTATCTGTGGAATCATCTGTAGCTACTTGAATCCTCGTCGTGGCGAGTCGACCGCTAGATAACACGCTAGAATATATTGTGATGTATCCGATATATTTGTCGTGGGCCAGTCACAAGTACATTCAACTGACGAAAGTCCGTCCATAACAACGCCTTGGCTCTTCCCTGAGCGATTGGTACATAAACTGTAATATAAAACACAAACCCGCGCTGCAACCGTCAATTGAGTTTCTTGGAGAGGCCACCAACTTGTTCCTCAACTGTCTTCGTAGTTCTTAGTTGGCGGACTCGGAAACGGTGACATGTTTTCGTCGGTAACATTAGGTGAGACGATGCGTGTTTTCTCAGCAGCGAGAGCAGATTAGCGAGAGTATCAGTTTAGTTCGTCCTAACCTACCAGACAAGTGTCCCACCATATAGAGAAGATTGGTTCTCATCAGAAGCAAGCTTTTGAGTATAATTTTCTGCCTCTCTTTTGATCCAGATATCAATCTTGTCATCGTGACAGGTAGCATGCGACATCAAATCGCGCTTAAGTTGTAGAACCTCTTGAGAAAGTATATCATATTCTGACCAGAGCTTCCGGTGCTCGCTCTCCAGCTTTGTTTTCGCTGCCTCTAATTTTTCTGTAGTCTCCTTGTTTCGTTTTCGAAAGTTAGTCGAGGCTACGCGGTTTCGCTCCAGTGCATCGTGATATTTTGCTTGCGAAATCGTTTTCTGGCATTTTTTCCTCTTGTTGCTTGTTTTCCTTTCAACCTTAGATGAATCTCTTGCCACGGTTTCCGGGTTGTGGACGACATCTTTCAACGGGCGGCTTGCTTCGTTGGATGAACATGGAGATTGCGTCAGGCTTTGTTCCGAGATGGGCGATGTCGCCGTTTTCGATGCCTTGACTGCGTATTAGCTTGGTGCTACCACACGTGGTACTTGGGAACCAACAAATTGACTATCGGTTTGTGGTGAGAGTCGATCCAAACTGCAGTTGTAGCCAGTATTGTCGTTGAAACCCATAGAATGGAATCGGAGTCCAACGATTTCATGCATTGGAGGCGCAAAACAGTGGTGGTTCTGAGGTGGACCGCAGACGGATCCGCCATCTGAGCTGAAGGGCACAAAGTCGATCCATCCCGGGTTCATCCATGAGAAATCGTCCGGGTAAATATTGACACCTGACATAATTGTTGGCAGCAAATGTTCGACGTTGAATTGGATCGGGAGAACGGCGTGTCAAGTCAGCGACTGGGAACTGCCGATCTGCGGTGAACTGAATCCCAATATGCTGAATGGTCGCATCTACGACTTGATGAATGCGAACTCCTCTCAACGCTGAGAAGCGACTGGTGGTCGACTCCGACAATGGTGTTACCCTTGATGGACTAGAAACAGACATCAAAGGAGAGAAGGAGCATGTCATTCACAGATATATGGGGACAGAAGTATTATGAAGAAGTCTACAGCAGATCGATTAGAATGCCAGGTATCAGATGGAGGGACGCACCAACTTGATTGGCTTGTGTGCTTCTCTACGGTCTGTCCTCGGCTCTGTTCTGTTGCCTTCTCTTGAAGATGGTGTCAGCCACACTCTGTACCTTCTTTCTGTTGTAGGTTCGAGAGGAGAGGGTGAGAACGGTGGCAGAATTGTCGCTGTGTAGAGCTTACCATGTCGCTGCAACAACCGTGGTAGTCATTGGACATGTATCCTCAATCTGAGCGTGAGATCGTGGCTATGATTGCATTGTACTGCCCGCAAAGGACTCTGTCTCTGATGCGCTTGAGAGAAAGACTTTGGATTTGTTCAATCTTCACGTGGCCATTCGGAACAGTGAAATAAATGGGCTTTGCCTCTCGTGGGATCCTGGACCAGGATGACTGGACCAAGTCGAGTTCTTTCCCAAGACACTCTCATGGAATTGATAAGCGTGTTCCCTGCCAGTTGTCCATATATTCGGACGGTGGGGGTACACTTGCTGGCTCTTGCCCAGGTTGACTAGTTCGCAAACCTTGCCTCACTGGGTGCAACGAACATCAGTACGTATGCAACCTCGTCAGTGAACCTACATGACTGATCATTTTGGAATGCCTACTCTCGGGGAGTGGGACATATTAACGCTTGTCTCTTGACTTATACGAGGTCGGGATTCGGCACCGGAGCATGCATGAAGCACTGCCTCTGATCCCATCACAACGGGTTGATGAGGGTCGTAGGCGTGGTAGGGAACCGTCGTTTATCAGGAAATGCATCTGCACTTTGGTCAGTACGTAGCACCCTCCCCAAAGCCGGAACGCTGTGGGGTCTACCTCATTCTGCCTCCTTGGCAAATACATGACGGTGCCCAGTTGGTGCTGACAGGTAATTGATTGGATGGCAGCCCTGGCAAGAGTTGTTCTTTACTTTCTTTGGTGGAACATGGAAGTGACCAACTGACTTTTTCATTTCAAAACGAATAGACAAATTACTAAGCGGTATGTTCTCCAAGAATGAAAGATATGTGCGCCCTACGTCTATTCAAGCTTCGCGGCATCTCAACAAGATCGTGTTATCCGGAGCGTTGGACATCGACTGTTGCGTGTTGTAAATGCTGATTTGAGTGAAAACAGTCCTTCATGCAGACCCAAATTACCAAGCCAAATTGGTTCTACAACTTCATTGATACTATTTTGAAATACATGCTGTTTGTCCGGATCCAGGTTTCTGCTTTAGGCAAACTTCAAAGCAAATTTCAAAGGTCAAGTGGTTGGAGACTATTAGCAATAATTGCTTATTGTGGTATGGCAAATGGTCTCATTCGAGGTCCATAGGTCTTACGCGAGCCTGCTCAGGTGGATTTCATGCAAGTAGCCAAAAATGGTGCTGGTGGTCTTGTCTAGCGTCTCCTTCACGACATGTCTGCCACTCACACCCAGTTCCAGAATGATCCGAGCTCTCCGATAGTCTGGGCAGGTCTCACACCCAAGGAGGCCGACATTCAAGACCCTGATCTGAAACGCCTCGGTTGCTAACCCCCTTGTCAGAAGTACTGAAGTTCCATACTAAGGACTCAAATGGGTGAAGGCAACTTATCACATGAATCTGCGAATTCTAGCTGGAGACATTTGGCTCGGTGCAGCGTCGCCTTTTTGTTATCATCCCGGTAGCTTTTGATATGGCTTTATAAGACGCAGCTTCTTGTTTCACTTCCTTCCACCAACACGTTTTCTTTCACAATTGATATAATCAGTTTTGTACTTTTGACTTGTCCGTGGATTTCTGTCTTCGATTCGATTTGTTGCAAGTTCAAAGACTCTTGCTGACGAATCACAAGTACACTCTCGCAGAAAACAAAAGAAAAGCAAGATGGAAAACCCTGGGTACCCTCAAAGCTCATGTGTAATAACCCAGCGACCGCTCGGCATGAAAGTCGTGGCAATACCACGAAACGATGTGGCAGTGGAGTTGCATTCCAGACGGCCGTATAGAATTCTGAAGAGGCGGTCGAAACTCACTTACCGTAGATCGTCACTTGCATGCGGTACGTCCCCGGCACAGATACACATTTTCCTTGTCACAACTAACCCAGCAAATGCAGAGCAATGTCGACAGAAAAAGCAACGATGCATCGCGATGCCTGGAGTCCCAAATCAGTGTGAGAGCTGCGCTCGACTGAAGAAAGAGTGCGATTTCTGCCGCGTAACTCAGCAACCGGGACGAAGAGCACGACGAAAAGAAGTCTTGCGGGAAGCAGTTGATCCCCAACTCTCCTCGAAATTGGCTGTTTCTTCAATAGATAGGGAAGGCTCGGCAGGCACAGACTCCGAACCAAAAGGTGAGTTTACTCATAATACGCGCGGCGAGACCGTTTGGACCTCATCTTTTTACTATGGCAGAAGATTGACATAATTTATTGTCTAGTTTTACAGAGCCAGCCGCCTTCGAACACTCAGTATGGGCTGATGAGCCCGCTTACTGACGGCGTGCAAACAGATATGTACTCACGTGAAATTCTAAAACCGGATCACGAATTCATTCCATGGCACGCAGATCTAAAAGAATGGAGCGTCGATGAGCAGCTCTCTTCCTTTGCGCAATACGCATGCCCTACTCTGCCATTGGAAATATCCGAAGCTGGTTCATGCACTGAGATGATCTGGGGCGACCCTTCCAACTCGCTGACACCATGCTCTTCCAACAATGAAAGGGCCGAGCCTCAGAATCTGACCTCTTGCTTGTCATCGAACGGCAAGCTTCCGTCTCGAAAGATGCAAAATCCCTCTACACCCATATCCCATCAACAATGACCAGGGCTGCTGGAGTGGCCACCCCCTGTTCCCATTCATTCCCCCTTCTGCTTTAGTTCCAGCAATACCATTTACGCCACTTGTGGATCCCTGGCGGTAGTAGGGATGTCTGCTGGCTAATACCTTGAGAGCAGCCGGACATTGATGGACCAACAAACAGGCGTGGTCCGGGGGGGTCACACGTCGAAAATGAGGCTGTATTATATGCGGATGTCGGGCTTGGGGTTGACTGAATCGGGGCTAATATTATCCTTCTGTTCTGTGTTGTGGAAGCTGTTGAATGCTTGCAAGTCTATCATAGAGCTCATAGGCGAGCTGCGCATAATCCAATTCATGGATCGTGGCAGGACCATGCGGAATTGGAACGATCAGACACAACTAGAACGTCAGCAGATTAATTAATGAGTCAAGAGTCCTGGCTCCACTCCGACGAATAGTCAAGAAAGTCGGACCTCACCATCCCACATGATTCTCTACTCGGGACTTTTGATCCCGAATACTCTGAATGCGAAGGAAGATTTACTTTCCCTTTTTGCTGACTGCAAGTCGCTACCGCCCGATTTTCAAATGGTGAAAGACAAATTGGAGGACATGGACCGGGAGGAAATGGACCGAAACAACCTCCGAAAAGCTACGTCTTGGGATTTAAGATTCGGTACATGCAGCTGCTCGTCTTCGTATGGATGAAAGTGAATTTAACCGACAATGAATGCCAGGGGGGGCCAGCCTTGCAAGATCTATCGAAAAGCTAACGTATTAGTTGGTGCAAAACCGTTTTGCTGCAGGTATTAGAGTCACCTCTCCCGTTGTACATACCGGCAAGCTCCGTCACCATAAAGGGAAAGCGTGCTAATTACATCGTCTTCTGGCTTACAGGTGGGTGATCACAGGGTGGCCGGTGTTCTGCCTGGCAGGCGTCTGTTCGCATGCCTTGACAATGTCATGTCCCCCGCACAAATACAAGGCTCAGTGCTGGCAGCTACTCAACGGCAAGTGTTTGCACCTCCGAATCATTCGGCAGTTGTTGATAGCTAAGACGCGTTGGTGCCATCAGATGCGCACTTGGACAACTGATTCGACACTCACCACGCCACGCCAGATGCATCAAGCGTCGTTCCAAAAGAACTTGCCGACTTCGGTTGCTCTGGAAGGGATCGACGTGATCGTCCCAAGTGGACCACATTGCAGGGAATACAGGCTCTCAAAGCAGGCCTCCCCGGTATACATGGTGTGCGTAGAAAATGTGGCGTGGGTGCAGCTCAGACCCGTGCAATAGGATGATTTTGATCCCTACCTTGACACACAGGGGACTGTCTACTCTGCAAAGCATTGGTTAACTTACGTGTAATGGAGGCTTGTACCGGGGGTTTTCATTCGCGCGCCTAGCTCTCTTTTGAATTATATCTATCCTTGCGTTCGGAAAGCTACATTGTTGGTATTATTGTTATATAGACACCGTATTTGCGACCGCACACCTGCTTTTGTTCTCAAGTCCAGTCGTCTTGTTTTCCAACATAGCTACAATACGTACATATAAATGGGTAGCATGTGAGGATAGCATAACACCTCTTCCATGATACCTCAATGCGTAATCTGAACCGGGGCTCCGTGACCATGGACCTGCACTCCAATTCTCCCCGGGACAGGGACTATGTGAGCTAAAGTGAGGGTCCGGTATTATTGTTTCCCTCGGAACATCATCCGCGGTCAATCGCAGCTTGAAAACGTCCTAGCTCATGTATATTGGTCTAGACCGAGAATCGAAGTCGGATTCATCCAACACGTGTTACTTAGCCTATGTTACCCCCCGGCTTCAAGTTCATTTGTGTCCACGACAGAAATAGGTTGTGATAGCTGCCCGGGAATACATCTAGAGTTCATAGCGTCTACCTTGTCTCAACTCCGCTAGAGTCCAGGGCTCGGGTGCATGTTGGTCAAGACCATCCGAAAACATCATCTTACGCGATATAGAAGTGATTATGCCCCTGGTGGAAAGCTACATTAAGCATCGCGCACACGAACAAGAGAAGGCATTCAGGGCTTGATCCGGGATAAAACATGGCGCGAAAGACTAACACTTTCGTCGAGGGGCAAGTTTTCTGGTTGAGGGTGAGGTTTGCGTGCAGGATTACATGAGAAAGAGAGCAATCACCCTAATCAAACATTCACTCTTTTTTTTTTTTTTTTCAACATCCTCAATCTCTAGGTTCATAGCATCAATGAGAAATGCGATAACATGTGGAGGGTCCCCGCGACGGGCTTAACACTCTATCGTCTGGCCCGTTTCCTCCCTTGCTTCGTCTTTACTCGGCTTCACTTCTTGTCTTCTTCAGCGGCTCGTTGGTTTGCTTCGTATTCGGCGGTCTGTTGTCGAAGAAGAGCTAGCTGCTTCTGATAGTCGGCTTCAGCTTCCTCGGCAGACAGTATCCTGTCCGGCATAATATCCGGAGTCTCTTCATCTGCGCTATTGTCGTCTTCCTGTGCACGATGCTCTGTCACTTGCTCTGTGGGAAGATCTGCTTGCTTTTGTTAGTCATTCTCTTTGCTTTGATGGCAATACGCGGGAGGCGATAGTACCACGCGTCTCCTGTCGACTTGCGTGCCGGGCGGCATCATCCTTGCCAGTCTGAGTAGCTTCGGATTTTGAAGACATGGTGGTGATCAAAGCAGTCAAATGTCTTGGAGAAAACAACGTCGATAAAGAGAAGATTTTGCTTTGATGAGGAAGCGGGCGAGGCTTAATACCTGGAGAAACGATTTTGGACCGTACAGCGCTGCTGTTCTGTAACAAAGAGATGACTAGGCTGTGTGTTCGATGCTGTACAGTGGCGGCCAATGATGAGCTTCTCTGATCTCTGCGGGGGCCAGAATGCTTCATCTTGAGCTCATGCATAGGCGCAGTCCGGGCAAGCCCCGAAGGGTGGCGTCCCTATGCATCTATTACCTCCGCACTCACTGAAGGCGCTCGTTCATGAGTGGTCAGACTTAACATATATCACTCCAGCAGGTCAGCAGGTAAAAGAGTCCAGTTGGCTAGTTTGACACGTATGTATACCGAGTTCAGTCTATCACGGTTAGGAACCGCCACCAGTCTACAACACTGGGGCCGGGCTACCTGCCGAGCCTCCCGAACGATTCCTTCACTAGCTTCGATGTTGGCTGCAAAATGGGCCGTAAAGATGTCCGTCTGTATGGCGTATAGAAAAGTAGTGCGCCAGGACGAAGCTAGGGGCCAACTCGGTCAGCGTTGCACAAGAATGTCTCACATCATGGCTGACCCAACCCCAGATTTTTGACCAATGGTACATGTAAGTAAGCTGCCAAAATCAGCTGACGAACGGCATGGAGCTAAATGCGACGAAGCTTCCCCGATGGCCCGAGGCACCAGCCGATTGTACTTGCGTATAATCTCACTTGCATAGAGCTCTATCGGCATCGACGGCCACTATTGTGCCGCAAGAATACACGTCTCAAAGTCGCTTCAGAGACTTACTGAAACACAGCTGCTATTGGCACCTTAATTCACCAGATGCGCGTGTGGCTAAGAGCACGTTTGGAGAAACTAATCTCCACCTCACAAAGACAAGACTTATGTCTCGTTAACGAGGCACGACATGGTCATTTGACCACGTTGGCGGTGCCTAGTCTGGAAAGACCATCGGAAAATGCTTAAACAGCGGCACAGCTTGGCATGCACAGCTTGTCGAAATCTTCAGGCATACCTGGCACCCTCCGCCTCTCGTCGAATTGCCCTATTGTCCTCCGTAGCGTCTGACAATGCAGCTGCGCCAAGCACGCTTTGCTGCATCCATGAAAAGTCAAGTCCGAATAAGCTTCTGGGGTCAGAGAGCGAGTCGGTGATAATGATTTGTTGTGATTCACAGAACGTTTGATTTCTCATGATATGTGGGAAGCCTTGATCAGTTTGCTGTCTGTTTCGACCCACGAAGATGACATGGTGGGTTGTATCCAACCACGCGCAGCAAAGAAAGTCGAGTCCGAAGCTCGGCGACATGTCCAAGCCAAGGAAAAGTTCCTTGCCGGTGTTTCTTACACCTATGCATATGAAGAAGACTTTAAGTAGTGTATATATGAAAACTGTGTAAAACCGTACGTTCGCCGCTGAGAGATTGCCAAATTGGTGTACTGGTACAGATCGGAACATTACCGAGTAAATTACATAAGAGCCAAGAACTTGTAGCTCTGATTTCAATAGCTATAGGGTTGAGAAGGCACGTAGTTGGCTCAGTTTAATTCTGCATGTAAGACGAGCTTTATGCGCGTGTCTCACCGGCATCTGATTCTCTCTCGTCAACCCGTCTTGTTGTTGTATGCAGGAACCTTGCATTTTCTTGAATAATCACAATTTACTACGAGACTTATAGCAAATTTACTTTGTCTTGCTAATTCAACTAGGTTCATCAAGAAGCGGCGGCTTCAATTTGTCTATAAAAACATGCTCTCCCACCTTGGTCTCCCTTACTTAATAACAGCAACACTATCATCATCGCCATCAATAGCACACTATTCCTTCATAACTGCAAAAGAAGATCCCCTTTCAAACCGTCAAAATGAAGTTCGTCACCGCTGTCCTGCTCTTCACCTCCGCCCTTGTCCTTGCTGCGCCAGCTGAAGACGTCAACGCTGGTGCCGAAGATGTCGATACCTCTGCAGCCGACAACATTGCCGATGGCGACTTCTTCGCCAACGAGACAGCTCGAGGGGCAAGTACATCTCATCTCATTCTCAGCTATTTACGCTAACGACAGCAGACCTGCAACGGTCGCGGTTACTGCCAGGGCCGCTTCTCCAACGGAAGACAGTTCACGCGCCGCTGCACTGACGGCTCTTGCCGCAACCGCAGAGGACAACCTTGCAGTGAGTCCGCATGCACCAAACTTAGAATTACGATGATTTCTAACTACTTTATAGACGTCAGTACCAATGTTCGGTGAGTCTAATAGTCTGGACCTTCCATGTTCTGGTCAGATTGCTAACCCGGAGACAGCCCCAACCGTGTCGTGTGCCCCGGTGCTCACTAAAGAGTTGTCACGAACCCATGCATCTATAAGAGATGCGCATGAATTTGGATAGGAGAGACTGCAGTGTCGGACAGAGGGTTTGCGGAAGTATGGAGAAGAGAATGTTTTCGAATGTCGTTCGTTAGTTGCGCTCATCTATTATGGATATTTCACGATGCAAAATACAACCACGGTGGCCGCCATTACCCTGCTTCGTTTTACCAAGTAGTAATGTGCTACAAGAATTTTTATGCAATCTCCACAGAGGATTTTGTTAAATTCTATAGTGTTTGGAGTTGATCCCATTAAGTATGTCCCTGCAGTAGATGCACCACGAACAAGGAGACGGAATCACAATAGCGGCTATAAGATGTAATATCTCGGGAGAAGATAAATCTGCAGGAAAGCAAGGTGTCAAACCTTGCCCCCTTACGGCATTACTTCCCCTACCATAGAAGCATTAGAAGCGACATTCCTTAGTAGTACCTCCACTGTAAATGCGACTTTCCTTTGTAGCATTACCCATACAAAATATGACTTCCCTTTGCAGCGACTTTTCTTTGTAGCATTTCTCATATCAAACATGACTTTCCTTCGCAGCGGCTTTCCTGAGTAGGGCATACCACTGCAAATGCAGTTTGTCTGAGTAGCGATGTTCCTGAGTAGCGCCCACCACTGTAAAGATGGCTTTTCTTAGTAGCAACGTGTGTTATTGATAACGATCACCAAATGTTTATAATTAGACTCATTCTGTTGCTCCGTTCTTCTACTTACTAGAGCATTTCTTACTGAGAGCTTGTGATATCTCAGACATGTGGCTGCTGCACATGCACTATGAAGATGAAGACAAGACCATACAAACGGGCTTGAAAGATTGTAGGAAAAGAAGCGTCCGTGGAGCAGCCTGGGAATGAACCTTGGTTTTCCTTGCCTTGTCTACGTCTAACAGACTGCCAAGCTCAATCAGCCGTGAGGAAGAAGATGACAGAGACACGCTGGGAAGCTCAAAAGACGAAGATCAGAAAGAGGTTCGCTATCTTTTTTCGTGCGCTCCTGCTCTACCGCACAATGAGGTCTTTAGTAATTGGCGTATTGACGGCGATATAGCGAGAAATACGAGACGCGCCATGTTCATATCCTTCTGCGAGAATTCAATGTCTCGCTTCGCTACACCTGCGGCGTTATATACACAACTCCATCAAAGCTGTACAGCTGAACTCGGTCTCGCATCGCCGTGGGCTCACCCGTCGGTTCCTCAATCATGTCAGGCCATCTCAATATCTACCCTATCAATCATGGCATCAGTCCACAGCCATCGAGTCGCGTCGCCCCGCACAATCGCCAGCTGAGCATGGTTCAATTCAGACAAATGAACGAGCCTTGCAGCTTTCACATGGGCGCAATGTTGCAGATGCAACCACCAATAGAGGTCGGCGCTTTGCCTCCACCGTCTAACTTCCTGCGCCGAACGGGAACAGCCACAAACTTAGCTCGCGCCATAGACTCCTTGTTCGTAGATTCATTGTCAGCACAATGTCTTGGTTCGGAGCACTGCCTTGCTCTCGAGGACGAGTGGAGAATTCCGGCCGATATGGGCTTTTCGCTTCAGGAGTTCCGAGTGGCCAGCTCTTCGGCTAATTCCGTTTTGAGCATAACGAGCATGCATAGCCGTTTCTAAAAATGACCCGACTAGCTCCTTTTGCTTCGACACGACACGGTGATAGCAGCGCATGGTCTGTCTCATACCGTTGCGTCGTGGCACATGTGAGTTGTCTGTCTATCGAGAGCATTGCTCGTCAAGATGCAGACTTCTTCCATGGTCTGCATCACATTGCCTTTTCGCTTCTGCAGGGCTAGAAGAATTTTGCAATACCGCTGTAGTCATATACGTAACAAATCCTCATTTCGCTGCTGCTTCCGTGTCTCCAAGATTCACCGCTGATGAAGCGGACGGCTTGTGATGACCGTTCTTCCATCCCGGACTACCCAGCTTGGTCCTCTTGCCTCCTTCTACCAAACTTCAACTTGCAGTCTGAAAGGGAAATGATATCGGCAAGGGATCTCATAATGTCGGAAGGAAAAAACCAATCGCCTCTGCCAGCTTCGATCCAACTGCGGGACCACGACTCAGAACGGCTGTGATGTTCCACCCTATCTATTTTTGGCACACTCTGTCAGCATCTACACTGAGGATACTTTGACGTTCCCGCCAGTCCCCAGTTTTCATATCTCAATGTTCCGAACGCATTGACATCAGATGAAAGCAATTCGTCTTGATTGAGCAATATGAGCGACTACCATGTTCTAAGCCCCGCTAGCAGCATCGTCGATACTACCTTCAAGACAGATATCAGAAAGTAAATGTTTAATTGCCGAACAACGATGCAATCTTAAACGTGGGACGAGGGCAGACACGCCAGGAAATCTGCCTTGTTGGGAAGTCTGTTTTATTTGATGCCAAAGATGCATCTCTGTGGTCTAAGTAACGTCTAGCATAGCCATGGTGATGAGGTTAATTGGTGATAGGGCCCTGACTCTGCATTTCACAGCCATAACCCAGAGGAGTTGTCTCGGCTTATCATCCCTTACTCTCTGGGAACTATACAAGGTTCTTATAAGCACCATCTACGGCCACCGACGTCCGACAAGTCCTTCGATATCCATCAACAAGGTCATCAGTCACAGAATATCAAAATGCGAAGACTTCGTCGAAAACCACTCCCCAACTCCGCCACACAGCGATGCCAGCCCCCCAATCTCGCCGACCTGCAGCAATTTCCTGTCCTTCAAACTGACGACGATGCGGCTCGGAACTATGCCGTCACCGCATGGTTGACACAGAGCGATTCCTTTCAACTCCGTCCCACATATTCGTACAATGATCACTCCAATAGTATGGCATTGAGCACCGAGGAAGCGATTCCCGCACTGACGCTGCAGTCACGGAATGAAATACATCCCGCACCGTTACCTCAAGACGGGCAACCTTTCGAAGTGAGTCCGTTGACGGCAGCAAGCGACGGGTTTGAGCATCGTGTATCGAGAAATAGCTGTCCGCCAGATGTCACTGCCAGCGTCGAGAACCGGGCCGCTCTCGATGTCTCGAACAGAAGTCCTCACGGTACGGATGCATCCGCCACGCCATTAACAAACGCTCTGCTGGATACTATTGACTATGCTCTACCTACCTTCTACAGTAGCAAAACACACAGCGGTGCCAAAGAGTCACAAAGTCAAGACGTTGCCAAAAGTCACAGAAACTTCGTACAAGACATCCAACAAGAAACCCCATCAGAAACTTTCCAGAAGGACACGGAAAGAAATAGACTTGTCGCAATCCGAACCGATGACACTTCACCCTTCCCACAACAAAGACGACACAGAACACTCCACCAACACCCTCGACGCAGAAATCCGCCTCGTAAACCAATTCGATCACGAAAACATCCTCCGCTACATCACCCCCTCGAACAACAGCCTTCCCAAACCAGAACCCGTCCACGCAACTATCCAAGACTGCCTACACCACTTTCCCCTCGAAGAACCCATCATATCCTCCTTCACTCGCCAAATCCTCCTCGGACTAGCCTATCTCCACCGCCAAGGAATATCACACTCCAACATCCGTCCGAGCACCATATTCGTCACCAAAGATGGCACATGTAAACTAGGAGGATTCCACAAAGCGCAACTCCACGAACACGACAACCCCATCTCCACTACAGAGCCATACCGTCCGTATCTAGCTCCAGAAGTATTCCTACTACAAGAGAGTCAGCGGTCTTTCAAATCAGACATATGGGATCTCGGAAACATGGTGCTAGAAATGTACGGCACACCAAGGAACTGGAACACGCAGGAAGTCAGCCGGGCGTTGTGGGCCGAACCAACGGGGGGAGTGCTCCCGCTTGAGAGGGACAAGTTGGCAAGGATGAGCTTTCATGCGCAGCGGTTTCTGATGGACTGTTTGCAACTGTGAGTCTTTAGTAACGAAAATGTTGACGATGGGGAGCTGATTGTATTTAGAAACCCGTTGAAGAGGGCTACGGCGGAGGATTTACTGGCGAGGCATGAATTCTGTGAGTTGGACGGTAGTTTTGATTTTCGGAAGACGCGTGTTGGTCGGAGATTTGGGAAGGGCAAAAGCTAGGGACGATACCAATGTTGAAGATGTCATTGAGACAAGAATCGCCGAGGTTGGTAATGGTTTGTCATGCACGATGTTATGACCGGGTGAATTTGGTTGGAACTTGGATACTGGGCGTTGGATGGACGTTCGGTCGCTGGACTTTTTTGACCGGTAGAAGAATGATTGCGGTTCAGACCCTCAGAATTAGAGCAGATAGCTTTGCAGAGTAGATTCATGACATGGCCACTGCCACCAATCTCGCCAGTTGTAGGTACATGGCCATGTAGGCCCATTCCAACCTTGAAGCATATGTTCTCACAGAAAGCGCATTACATAGACGATCACAACCAAGCAGGCCCTCACTGCATCACAAACCCAATTCATGGAAACAAATCACATTAAGATCAAAAACAACATTTGCACATAAATAGCATCAGCATCAATTCCTACAAACATCTACCCAATCAAACCCCATCACTCCGCCGAAGCCCTCGCCAGCGCTTCATGCAAATGCGGCGGGAACCTATACCGCAACTGACTAGTGTACGTCGTCAGATCCAATGTCATCTGCTTCAGCTGGTCAACCATCATCCTCCGCGTGCCCTCGTTGCCGCTAAATTGCCCGTTGGTAAGCTGCTCGCGCTGTCGGACACAGCAAATGATTGTCCAGAGGAGCAAATTGGGCACATTGATGGACACAGGCTGCGCGAGACCCGAGAACTTGGATGCGTACGCGCGGATGGTGCTTGCGTCGCCTGCTGCGTCGAGGGGGAGGATCTCGAGGCTCTTGATTTTCTGGACACGGAGTTAGCTTAATTCTTGAAGTAACACATGTTTCATCGGAAGCGATGAGATTGGAGTTGCACGTACATCTAGACCTTGCGCCCACTGGCCACCCTCGACCAACTTCTTAATCGTGCTCATCTCCAAAAGCACCCGACACGCCACCTTATTCTGGTCCTGGATCTTGCGGAAGAACATGGCGTCGCGCTCATACATGGCCATCATGGTCTTGGCCAGCTCAATTGGGTCGTCGATGGACGCCAAGCTGAGACTGCTACCGCCCTGCTGCTGCTGGGCATCTGCTTCGACACCGCCGGCTCTGGGCTTGACGGGCATGAGACGCATGGGGTCCTCGCCAATCTCCAACGAGATCGCCTCACTCAAAGCCCTGCTGAAGATGGCGACGACAGTATCGTACTCTCCTGCCAGGTGGTACAGGAGCACCGAATCTGTAGTTCGACCGCTCTCGTCTGCAAAACTGGCGGCTTGCAGGGTCACAGTGTTGACAAAGTCCGTTTCTTCATTCAGACCGATGAGGGATCCACGTTCCTCGATGATGCCGCGAATGGCGCGTCCGTCGGGTCGAATATCACCGATGAGCTTGCTGAATTCGCGCGTCTCGAGGACCAGTTCCCGCAGCGCCTCGTGACAGAGGTTACTCTGGCGCTGACCTGCTTCACCACCCAGGTCCTGGTTCAGGCATATGAGGGTGAGATAGTCCACCGCAGAGACGACGTCAGCGGCACGGAAATCTCTGGTGTAGTAGCCAATCATGCGGCCAAAATTGATCTGGGGTAGGTTCTTGACGCTGTAGCTTCGAAGGTCGTTTGATGCAGACATTAGATCGCTGGGGCGCAAAAGACCGTAGTACTCCAAAGCCAGCGCAAAGTGTACGGCATCAACATAGGAGAACGGGTACAGGTATGCGATGGCGTCTTCGAACATGCCGGCAAGAACCTGCAGGTAGAAGAACATGCCGAAACTGCCATTAGTCGTGTCCTCTGATGTCGACTTGGGGAAGTGCTTCAGGCCAATATCTCGAATGCTCGATTGCAGCTCGGCCAACCCATAAGATTCTCCTGCCATCTCAATCGTCTTGTCTCCCTCCCTAGCAAGGTTGAACTGCAGCCAAATCCAGTCGTTGATATCTGTGTTCAACCCATCCAAATTACGGTTGCTGAGCTCGGTTCGTCCAATGACCTTGTAGGAAGCCATGCGGAACGGGTCAATGGAGTTTTCGGGTGCATTCCTCGAGCGCTGGATGTATTCGTTGGTGCAGCGGTCCAGTAGCTTCCTGTTGGTTATCCTTCGGTCTTCACTGGCGGCGTAGTTGTTGAGATAGGTGGCAAACGTGCGATCAATGCCTCTGAAGTGGTTGCTGTTATCGTTGACGTACTGCGCCGCCTCGTTGACGTGTCCAGACCGGAGCAAGTAGAAGACAACCGCCCAGACATACTCGCCTTGGATCTGTTGGAGTTCTGTGTTATCCGGCACCAGATCCTTTCGGGCAGAGCGCAGTCGGATGTAGGCCTTGATCTTGCTAGTAATGTCTGGTAAACCGCCAAGCTTAGCCTCGTGGGGGTGCTTCGCAATCAAAGATTCCACCTCCCGCAAGAACTGTTTTTCCAAGAAGGCAGTCGATCCATGCAAGATCTGTTTTCTCATCTCTATAGACGAGGCAGAATTGGGGTTCTCGTCCAGGTACATGCTTGCATACTGTCGCTCCTTCGCCGTGGCACTGTTGATTGTAGTCTCCGCATCCGCATCCTCACCGACAATCTCAATCATGGCGCGGTATGCCTCAACCACGTGAGGCGCATGAGGCTCATGAGACTTCTGCTCTACCTCACCCAGCTCAGTGAGAATGGGATAAGGCCGCTTCATCACACGAGCAATGTTGAGTGTGCGAACCTTCTCAGCCAACTTTGTCTGCCGCTCACGCAAGACGCGATCTTCAGTAGCGCCCCTCGATTTGAGAGATCCCGAGTCTGCAGAGCGGTCCACGTCTGAGAATTCTGATTGGTGGTGAGTTCCGATGCGACTGGGCGTACCAATGACGGATCGCTGAAGCATCGAGTTGCCCAGCACACTGTTTCTGCCCGTTCGCGCAGGAGCATGAGACTTTCTTAGAGAGCGTCCAAAGCCACCTTGCGATTCACGAGCTGCCGCAGCCGAGTCCTCGCGAGGCTTGATGCCGAAATGTTGATAGATGCGCTTTCGCTGTGCATCCCACTCCATGGCCACATTGTCCTCGAGGAAATTGTCGAAATCGCGAATAGATCGTTCCAGTCCATCCGAAATCATATCAAGTGTCGTCTTCGTTTGCAGGTTGGACAAGTATGTCTCGACATCGATCTCGCTCGGGGCGTATCCGTGTGTACGCTCAACTCGCCCTCCTTGGACGTCCAGCATACCCAGATCCTTGGCAGCTGCGCTCGGGTCGACTCCGGAGGCGGCAAGAAGGTAGTGAGCCTTTCCATCGAGAGGCTTTTCAATCTGCTTCGACTGCAGTTTTCGTAGTCTGTGACGCAAGTCGCCCAAGCCCAGCTCCAAACTGGGCAGATCCTCCATGTTCGTCTTGGCGCCGCCCTCTTTTTGGGTTTTGGCAAAAAGGCTGTCAAAATAAGCGCCTGCGGGTTGCTGTGACTGGGCGTTCTGTGCTTGTGACGTCTGAGTCGAAGCGTCCCAGAGACTACCGCCCATGATGCTGGCGTTCTGCTGAGGCTGCTGTACAGTATTCGCCGTCATCGTCGAGCCGAAGAGGGAGGGCTTCGCTGTCGTGCCGCTCAGTCCGCCCGTTTGTTGTGTCGTCGCGCCTCCGCCAAACAGGGATGTAGATGTTGGTGCCCCAAAGAGCGACGGCTTTTGTTGTTGTTGCTGCTGCTGTTGCTGCTGCTGCCCTTGGGGCTGTGAGCCAAATAGGCCACCACCCGTCGTGCTAGTCGTTTGATTCTGAGTAGATTGCCCAAACAGTCCGCCACCAGAAGTTCCTGTCTGCTGCTGCTGGCCACCGCCAAAGAGACCGCCCGTCGCAGGCTTTGCTTGCGTAGACTGCCCGAACAAACCTCCACCAGTGGCAGGGGCAGCGGGTTGTTGCGTCGATTGTCCGAAGAGACCACCAGAGGTCGCGCCGCTCTGTTGTTGACCGCCGCCAAACAATCCTCCCGTCGCAGGCTTATTCTGTTGTTGAGCACCGCCAAACAGACCACCACTGGTCTGAGTCTGTTGCTGGTTCTGTGCAGGCTGGCCGAACAGCGAGGAGCCGCCTCCTCCAGCGGCAGCTTGTCCAAAGAGTGACATGATGCCTGCCTGTCTGTCCGTCTATCGAAACCGTTGTCGAGGAGAAAACTCAAAGTCAATTAGCATCAAGGATTCAATTGACGCATGCGGCGAAAGGGAGTGCCGCTCGTGCGCGCCGTGAGTGCCTGGCAATGCGAGTCAAGCAGCCTTGTCGTGGAAAGCGTGTATCTTCAGAAATTTGACGGCCAGCACAAGGCTCGTCTCTCAGCATTGTTTTTCAAGAGCTTCGAAGCTCGGACCAATGAGCAGGAAGTGCTGGCGGATTTCCACTGTTGTCAGGCACCGAGACCCACTTTTATCTGTGGCCCCGTTGCACCAAGGTGAGACGGAAAGCTTCACGGAGCCGTCAACGAGATTGCTAGATTGTTCAAGTATATCAGATCTACGAAATTCATACCATCGACATGCGTGATTCCAACGATAAACATTTGAAGTTGTCAAAATTCACCACGAATACTTTCCCATTTACATGCTAAATTCCTCTATATGTAACCATTGGCAACAGTCATGATATGCCCTACAACTATGTCCCAGTAGATCCGTGATGACCATCCAGCACCGATCTTATCACCTGCTTGTTTGAGAGCTTTCAAATATATCCATCCTCCTCTTCGCTGAGAGTGCAGTCCCTGAGCGTCTTGTTTACGCGTCTCCGCCAAATTCGGCGCCCCATTTCTCTAGACTTATCAATCTTCTTGCGATACAGCTGCTGTGACTGGCACATCTCAAGGAACACCTCACACTTGGCATTGAGCAGCGTCTTCTCGCCCTCATCAGTACCCGGCTCGACCAGACGACCACGCTTGCTCATGCGATCCATGATGTCCCAGAGCGTCTCCGGCTCCGATCCATCCTCTCTGTTGTGGCTGGCTGCCTTGGCACCCAACATGGCTGCGCCGTGCACAACAGCGGCATGGACGTATCGTGGAATGAGCACAGGCATGCTGCATGTGGTAGCCAGTAAATTCATCAGAACGGGGTTCTGACATTGTGATCCAGACATGAAGATGGATGAAATCTCGTGGCCGTACTTGTTCATCTGTTCGATGATCTGGCGGGTCTGCATGGCAATGAACTCCATGGTGGCATAGTACCAGAGAGCCATGTTGTCGGTGCTCTTGTCGCTGTCGAGTCCGATCATGGTACCCTTCATGTTGGGATCGGCAATGGGTGATCGGTTGCCCCATAAATCACCGTAGAAGAAGTGGTGACGGCCGAGATAAGGGATGCCAGGGGCATTCTGCTTCCCCACCATGTACTCAAGATGCGCGTTTAAGAAGTCGTAGATGTGCTTGTCTTCGGCCTTGGCGAGCGCGCAAGTCTCATTGTACGCGGGATGGATATCCAGCATGTGTCGCAGCAGCTCACCAGTCGCGGATTGACCTCCCTCCGCAAGCCAGTAGCCTGGAAGCAGGACATCTCTGTATGGTCCCCAGACGCCGGGAACAAACACGGGGTTCTTGGACATGGCCAAGTGACACGTCGAAGTACCCGCGACGGCTGCCAGACGAGTGAACGCCTGCGATAAGTCGTTGTGGGGAACGTTTGCATTGAGTTCGTCGTCTCCGAGGTCGACCTTGGCGCCAACGGTACCGATCCAGCCAGCATAGGCGTCGATGACACCGCTGCCTACGGCAATGCCCATGGGCAGGCCGAGCTGGTAGGCGGCTTGACGGCTGAGAGTTCCGACTGACTCTCCAGCACTGTAGTATTTGCCGTTCTGAGAGAGCGCTCTGTCAGTATGTTTGTGATCACAATTGGGTTACGTGTCAGTGTTATCTTACCACACCGTGAACACCGCCCATTCTCTCAAAATCATCTTTGGACAGATCGCTCAGGCCAATGGTCTCAAAGAAGTCTTGCTGCCATCCCTTCTCGCTGTTGTCCACACCAATTGGAACATAACCCTGCTTGCAAACAGTGCTACAGAAGCTACGAGCCTCGTTGCCAGTGGCCAAGTGAGTGAGGGCATCGCCCAAGTCGTAAAACTTGCAGCGGGCGAATTGCTCGGGTGGCATGTTGTTCTTGAGCCAGAGGATCTTGGGGATCTCCATTTCGATGCTCATCTTGCCGCCCACATATTTGAGCTTGTGTTTTGTGGCATTGATCAATTCGGTCTCTTCAACAGGTCGGTGGTCGAGCCACAGAATTACATTGCGGTCATGGCCGTCATTGGTAAAATCAGGCCCAGTAATGGCGACGGGCTCATCAGTGTCGGTGGAAAAGACAGCCAAGGAGCAAGTGGCATCGAAACCAATGCCTTTGATGTGGCTCGGGTCGACATTAGATTCGCTGACAACACGACGAACACATTCGCAAATGCATTGCCAAATGTCTGTGGTGGATTGTTCCTGTAAAGGACCACAAAATCAGTATAAGAGAAAATTTGAGCGTATGAAGCTGAGATTCAAGGGGCCACGGCTGGTCGCGCACGTACATAGTATCCCGTCTCGGGTTGCCATAACTTGATATTCTCAGAGGCAAGCGCCTTGATGTCACCCGTCTCGTCAATGATACAGGCACGGGCAGAGCCGGTTCCAACGTCTACGCCAATATAGAAGTCCTAGAGTCAAACAATTAGCTGCTGTATCGACCAATTGCATCATCGAAGCTCAAATTTTCGACCGTCGTCTCATGAATGCACCTCACAGGCACCTCACAGTGAGGCTCATCCTTCAACCACCACGAGGATTCGAGCTGGCGGGGGTGGCAATTACCGAGACATTGGGCGGCCTGGTCACGGGGGGTAATCCGTCAGTATTCATCATCCGCGTAGCTGAGATATCCATGGTGCAAGAGAATTGAAGTGGTTTAAACAGAAATGCAGTAATGGCAACCAAGACAAGAAAGACAGTGGTGTAAGAGGGAAGAGCTAAGTCACAGAGACAAAAAAGGAAGGGACAGCAAGAAGCAAGAATGGAGTAAAAGATGTGAAGGAGCTCTGCCAAGAGGGTACAACTCACTCCATAGGCTTAATGGGCTTGTTGTAAGCAAACATGATTGTCCCGATTGGTTGAGCTCGCAGCTCAACGCAAGCTCAGCGACAGCTCTTTGGGGTGACGGCAGCGGAGGAACGATGCAGGGGTCGTCGACAGGCAGGTCGACGAGGTGGCGTTTGCAGCGGCAGATGGTCTCAGACTCTCTGCGATTCGCGGCCTCGGGGGGTTCGGCTTGGTCGACGATGCTGCAACTGCAACTGTAATGCGTGCGGCGCCGGCGAATGCAACTTATTCACGTTCCCGCGAGCTAATGGGGCTTGTCGCCTTGTCTTGTCTTGCCTTGCCCTGCGGGCTGCTGAAGGAAGTAAAGCGGTCTGGTGGCTGAATTCAGTTCGCTGGAGTGGAGGGTTGCCACGATCGAGTATTGGCGACGGTAGAAGGTAGCTTGGGGAGAAAACAAAGAGTGACGAATGCAGACTTTCCTGTGGCGGCGGCAACCTGGATGGACGAGCTCTTAAAAAAGGCACAAAGGACCAGCTTTCTGACAATGGCAGCCGAGCAACTCCCTTTTTTTCTTCCTGGGATCTGCGCGAGCTCAGAAGCTGGTGGAGGACGATGACGGCAGCGGGCAGGACATGAGAGGTCCACGATAAGGGTCCACAATAGGGAAGTTGTGAACATTGCGCACTCTGCACACGCCCGTGATGCTACAGACACTCCCCCCTATGGCCGCATCCTCAGAGGGCAGCTGTGGGTTTCCAGGCAGTCATTGTCTAAGCTAGCCCACCCCATCACAACTCTGCCTGTAAAGGGAATACAATCTGCACATGCTGTTAGCTGGGATTCTAGGCGTGAAGAGCTCTCTAGTTGGCAGGTTTTACGTACTATTCTGTTTGAAGGCTGACCATCTTTATCTTCAAATTCCGGCGATGTTGCGACGTAATTTCACTCATGTCCCACGCAATATATGCCGTGGATGGCTCCCAACTCTTTGAACGCCTTGGTAATGTAATCCGCCACGTTGATCTGTTCAGATGAGGAGCTATTGCGCCGAGAGACTGCTTTAGATAACGACATACGCAATGCTTTCTCCTGGGCTGTTTGCTATACGCTAAGTTGTAGGATTGCCTTATTATAGTCGACGTAAACGTTCTTGGTCTCGACGCTGCCTGTTTGGACGCGATCCTTTAGAGCAGGGGTGCAAGTTTGATTTAAGCTTTGCCCAGGCATTTGCATTCGAAATTCTTTGATCTTGCTTTCATATGTGTCAGGGTGCTCGATTAAGAGGCACATATCGACCCGTTGACCGACTTGTCCTGATAACCCTGCTGGCTTGTACACAGACTGGATGTTGGCGGATGTGCTGTTTTGATATAATCTTATTAGTAGTTTCTTTAATGTAGGTAATCATAAGACTAGCGCACATATTGATGACTTCAGCTCTTGGTTGTTAAGGATCTGGATCTTGACGGCCGAACACTTTCTGGAACATGGGATATTGGACCACGTGTGACCAATGACTTTCCTCATGTCCTCGTGCAAAGCAATTATCGGCAGCCGCTTTAATTTCTGAAATATCTTGAGCCCCAACATTCAACTCGTCGATCATCTCAAGCGCTCCTAGGATCGCGGTCGGAAGTTTTTCAGCGGGATAATCGGGAAATGTTTTCATGTGCAGCTCATTTTCGATGGACATGAGGCGCTGCCTGGTTGATTTCGAGCCGGACTGAGAGCCTTTGTCTAACTTTGCGGTAGACGACCTCGCGCGGTCTGGAATGCCAGATGGAGGTTTGTAGGGCGACGCCACTGGCGTTGAAGTTGAAACATTGCGTGACCTCTTTTTTGGTAGAGTCGACATTTGGCTCGCGTCCAGTGAAAAGGTGAAGGTTTGCGTACGTACACATCACTCCCTGTATTATTTTACACGGGGAACCTACGCCATGTAGCGCTATATAATATTACTAAACTATATTACTAAAAATATATAAAAATATAAGTTTATTTTATAATTAGGTATATGCGAGAATAATTGATAGTTATAACCTATAAAATGCCCTAGTACGCGACGCTGCAGACACTCCCTTGAGGGCCGCATTTTCAGAGGGCAGCTGTAGGCTTCCAGGCACTAGGGGGCGTGCCGACAGCGATCCAGCGACTGCGCGTAGGCGTTTCGCCGCAGTGGAGTTCAGCGCGCTCAGCGCTCCCAGCCGGAAGCATCAGACACGCTGAGCCCCTGTGCCTGTGCTCCAGCGCATCTCCACCGACGGCGGGGAAGGTATCCACTCTCGCTCTTGGGCCGGGGAAGCCGCCGCAGTTCAGTCTCCTGCAGTGGACGAGAAAGGGACGAGATGATGTCAAGTCCAGTGATGGCCCATCGATCTCTTCATTGGTACGGCAAAGGTTCTACTGTACATCCGCTTGGCAAATCCGCCTGGTAAATCCACAATGAGCTGTATTGATGTTCACTCCAAAATTGCCAATCGATGAAACACTTGCTTGCCGGCACTTGCAGACGAATCCTACGTAACGGACTGTCAATTGCCCGCCAATATTCACACCTCGCTCCATAAAAGTAGCGAGCAGTGTGGTGCGGTCTCCAAAATTTTTTATATCGGTGCCTGTCCCGCCGCCGATTGCGGCACTCCGTTTCCCAAGCTACACCGTCGTTTTCAAACGACAGACAAAACGAAAAAAAAAAAAATGTAAGACTCGTAAAGTGGAATTCAATGTGTCTTTTGGAGGGATCTACACTCGCACAGACTCGAGTGCAGTTCGCGTACAGAACATCGCGCCCATCACTCCCATCTTTTCCCCCAACAGACTCGATCTCGCATGCCTCTAGTGGCGACTTCTGATGGTGTTTCTTTGGTCCGGTCGGCGACGGACCTTGACGGCTTCCCTGACCGACGTCCCCGTGGGTCCACGTTCCCCGCCGCCAGTGCCAGCCGGGGCAAGCAAGGGTCCTGAACTGTCCACTCTGTATTCCGTCTGGTCTGGTACACCGACTTTGATCTCACGATGTCGTGGAAGAAATTTGAGCTTTTCAATACGGCTATCCACAGCCAGGCAGAAGTCCATCTTAACGTACCTACGAATTCCATGCTGAATTGATCATGGGTGATGCTCTTCGGCATTCTTCTCGCCAGTAATGATACCCAGGGACGTGTTCATGATACAGCAGGTTCGAGGAACGGACCAAATATTCTTGCATCGCCCAGTAAAATACTCCATACCACTCAGCCAGACAACCAATTCGCCTCGCAATTTTGCAAGCTGGTAGTGTAGAAACAAATCCCAACCCAGGAACACGTTCAGAAACAAAAGTAAACCTTGCCCATCCCAAAAGATGAAATGTTTCTCACGAGCACATCTCTCCTTACTGTTCAATGCCTCTCATCGTCATCGGACGCACCTCACCTCATCAGAAATTTGCTCATGGCAAGACTACATTTCATCATTGTTCATTATCTCATCTCATCTCATCAACATGCCTCATCCATCGCAAATCCACCGCTTATCAAATCATTCCGCATATAATACATCCATCATAACATATCTCCATCCCCACACCATCACTCTGTCCCCTCATCAAGCCGACTATCAACAAGTATAACAACAGTGATAGTCGCAGCGTACGCCTCCCGAATCGCGCACGACATACTACACAATTAGCATCTGAGTCGGTCAAAAAAGAGTCAAAAAAGGAAGCAAACATACCACGTCTTCCGTATATCAGCCACCACGGCACTCAGCCCCCAATGAGAGCACCATGCCCTCGCCAGCACCTCGTTGTCCGCCACGCCATACGCCTCCACGACCAATACCTTCTCGTCGCCATCCTCGTCGTCGATAAAGTCTAGGTCCTCATTGAATCCCATGTTGTACGGCGGCGGCGCGGGACTCGAGCGCGCGCTCGCGGACACCCCGTTGCGTAAGTTCTTGTAGTAGAGGCCTCCCCAGTCTCGCACGCGGACTACTTCGTCCGCCTTGACGACGCGGTAGATGTAGTCGAAGAAGAGTGGGTGCGGAGCCTGCGAGCACGGCCAGGCCATGACGAAGTTGACCTCGTACATGAGGCGGAGGGGCCAGGACATGCCGTCTATGGCGAACTGGACTGTTGCGCCGAAGAGACGCGGGCCGTCGACATATGTGTCTTCTGCCATGGTCACGACGGGCTTGAACCCCAGGAGCTCGATGCGTACTGTGTCGACGGCGAAGCTGTCCTCGTCGGGCACGACAAGAGTGTAATCTTCTACGGGGTACGACTGCGCGGTTGGACCAAGACAGTCGGATCGCTCGGCCATGCTCTCCACGTCTTATGGTCCGAGTCTGCGCTCCTGGTATTTTGGGCGCCGTGTGCGGATGCGTGCTATTTGGGACCGGCCCAGGTCGGAGGTCGGTCGACACGGTCCGATCCAGCCTGCCACGGCGCGACAGGTCGGAGCAAGCACTTTGCCGACAATACAAGCTGCTGACCAGTATGTATGACTATTACGATACTGAAAGCCACTTTGGGGGTGCGTGTGCGACAGCAGCGCGAGGTTGTCGGTTGCCGAGTCGGGGTCTAGATCGATAAGGGTATTCATGATGAGGAAGGGGAAGGTCGGCTGTTTCATTTTTGCATTTAGCATTCTTCATGAAGAGGCGAAGAAACAAGTGAACGCAAAGTTCCAGGAAAGGCAGAGCAGTAAAAAGTAAGAACGGAAACAAAGATAGACTGTAGTGCTGAACATACCCCAGGTAAAACAAGCCCGCTGAAAAACGCAAATGCATCCGAACTAATCGTATCCAACCGAAACTCCTCATCATGCACCCTGAGGTTCTCCATCGTGTTATTCAAATTAGGCCACTTCATGGCCTGTGCAAATTTCTTGAGAACCTTGACTTGTCTCTTTTTGAGCTTATATCGAAGGTTGGCTTTTCATCATTAGCACAAAACCAGACACGAAAGAGTAAAAGGTTCATCAACGAGAGAAACATACTCTGCTCAGCAGTCGCCCCAAACCCATCGATCCTCACGTTCTCCCTCCACCGCCTCGCCAGCGCCAGATTCCACCGGATAGTAGGCGGGATCGTGGCCAGCAGTTTCTCCTTGGCCCACTCCCCATGCTGCCGCGAGTGAATGCGCATATCTAGTTCCAAACTGAGCAGTAGCTGATGGAAAAACTTGCGGTACACATCTGGATTCACATATTCTGAGTTGAAGATGATTCTCGTAACCACCTGATTCTTTGGTTCGGTGAAATCGATCCAGTCCGGGCGAGACAATACCAGTAACAAATCTGTGATTTGCTTGTCTAGAGTGCGGTGGGGGTTCAAGATGCGATCTGGATCACGAAGGATACGTTTATACAGGATGCGGTAGAGGAGGGCTTCGTCGTCGTCTTCGAGCCCTGCTTGGAGTTCTTGGAGGCGTTCCATGATACGGTATATGTCCATTGACCGGGGGAGTACGCCGGAGTCGCGAAGGGAGATGGTTGGAGGCAGGGAGCTGCCGAGTGAGACCCATTGGGTGAGAGTGATTGTGCCAGGACGGATGCCGTATAGGAACGCGCAACTTGGTTGCTCAAGGGTTTCCCAGGGGTGGAGGGCTCGACCTGGCCCTTGCAGGCGGAGCGTCATGAGGGGAGTCATGGAGTCGTGAATGCTGGCGGCGTCGGTGTCGTCTGCGTTGGCGCTCGACGTCGTTGCGTACAAGGCGTAATAGTTCTCTGGAGCATGCGGGTTGGGTTTTCTGTGGCCTGTGTGGACAGGTGCTCCTCGAACGATGAGCTCCATGGCGTATGGAGGCGGCAGATCTTCACTAGATAAGCCTGGCGGAGGCCACTGCGTCAAGACTGGTGGTTCGGGAGTCCTAGCACGTTCGTCGTACCCATTCTTCTGCTTTGCGCTGGGGCTGCCCGGATCATCGTCTGGATCGACCGGCTTTGGACGTCGAGGCCGTCGACGAGACGACTTTGGCTGGTCATCAAACTGAACGATTGGCTCGGTGGTCCGACTCTTCTTCCGTGGGATACCCTGCCCTTCCTCTCGGCGTGGTGTGCCGCCACTATCGTCACCATTCACCCGACGAATGGTTTCTTTTCCATTTGGGTGTTGTCGAAAGGCTTCCTTTCCATTTGGTGGTTGCCGAACAGGTTCCTTTCCATTCGGTTGCTGTCGAGTCGCCTCCTTACCATTCATTTGCTGAGGACCCTGATTCCCATACACCCTCCTCGGCTGATCCCCATTAAGAGCACTCTTCCTCGTCTGCCTCTTCACCTTCACAGGCGTCTCCTCATCAACAACCTGCCTCGACGCCTTCGATCTCAGCTTCGCCCTCTCCTTCTCCTCCGGCGACGAGCTGCTATTCTCGCGATCGCGAAACACCTTCCCCTTGGCCCTTGACGCTAAGCTCTTCGCACGCAATATGCCGCCAAAGAAGCCCTTCTTCGTCTTCTTGGTATCCTTTTCGTCGTCCATGCTGACATTGAGGCGTCGACCGAGTTCGATCTTCTCTCGCGTAAAATGCCCTCTGTAACCTCAGTGCGCGCCGTGGCGATGTTTGATAGTCGCAGTCCACGCCAGCCTCGGACTTGAAGAGCTCTGCGCCACAGCCGCTGCATGCGATTTGTCCTCGGCCAAAAAAATGCAAGTTTCTGTCACAGAAAATCGTCGAGGACCGGCCCACACGAGCAATGCGCCTCTAATCGATTCGAAGAAAAGGATTCAGTCTGGTGAGCGTAGCGCCGTTTGGTCCTGTGGTGCCCAGGTTGCATGCATTCATTCCCGTCCCTCACAGCCAATACCCGACTTCATCATAGTCGCTCGGCTGACTCGATTCTGTATGCTCAGCAGCAGGGTTTCACACCCGACCGAAGGGGCGCAAGCTGTGCAACAATGGGCCGGAAACGCGACAATGCCTCCGCTGCGCTCATTGAAGGTTGCAGCCCGTCAATAGGGAATTTCCCGTGGTTGGTGTTGACAAGATGAAGTTCCAGTCACAGCAACACCGCAGCCGTAGACCCTTGTTTCATGGAGAAGGGGCACATTAAAACATGGAGTGATTGGGGGAAAGAAAAAAGCTAGGCGGTCAGACGCAGAGAGAGCAAAAAACTGCCAAAGGAAAGAAAAAAAAAAAAAAAAAAAAAAAAAACACCAGAACCAGCGTTTGCAACGTCTGTAAGTCGATGCAGGGAGAGCGGCTGGCCGTTTGATTCGGGACAATGTCAATGGTCGGAGACTGCAGCGAGGAAGCTGGGCTGGGCGTCGAGGGGCTCCAGAGGGGTCCAAGGGTCCAATCGCCGCCGCTCAACGGAGCTGCGCTCATGCAACTTGGATGCACATGATGGCGGCTCCTCGCGCTGAGCACTGGGAGACGACCACGTCAACACACTTGTGCGCTTTCGCAAAACGCCACCAGCCTATCCTGCCCGGCCATTGTCGCCCTTTGTTGGTCCTCTTGACGTCGTTTGTCCACTTGCGCTTCTGTCTTCCGTGATCCCGCATATCCTTTGCCGTAAGCTGACCTGGCTGGTCACTGTGTACGATCACAATGCAGCCCAGTCCCGTCAGATCAAACCCCGACTTGTGTTTCAAGCATCGCTTCCAAGTGCCAATTGACTCTATTAACAAGCACAAGTACAGATAAAGCTATGTCACAGACGCTTTGTCCCCTTTGGCAAATCTCCCATACACGAAACCACACCATCCACTCTCTCTCCCGGCAAATTCTTTCGATAACCACTTGACAAGCTTAGCAGTTGAATGTACAGTACATGAAATCAGTGAGGATGCTACTCCCAAACTCCAGAGATGCGGTGCGCAGCTTCGACATATCGATTCACTTCAGCTCGTCGGAAACGGAATATGTGGCATTGTCGTGGCCGTGATTGAACTTGGCAAATGCTTTTTGGTACTAGAATAGGCAACCAAAATCAGTATCGCGTCGATGAGATCAACGCAGGCTCGATACTTACCTGCAGTACAAGTTGATAATCAGCGCCACCATCAGCGCAACGCTGATGATCAACGGGCCAAACATGTTGTCAAAGTCTTTTCCGCTTCTCTCCAGAATCATGCCTCTGCGCACGTTGAGCATGTAGTAGCCCCAAAGCCCTGCGAACCCGGCAATCAGGATGTAGATGACGCCCATGACTTCCGCGAGGAGGCTCTTGCCAGCGGCAGAGTACAGGGCCAGTGCCAGCGTGCCTTGAAGGATAGCAATATGCTGCCACTTGAGAAATGTTCGCTCGTTGGCCAGCCAGACCTTGGGCTCGACCTTGAGCTCGCCCATGTTCTTGATCCATTGCTTAGGCTCCACGACGCCTTCCGGAAGTTGAGCCTTTTGGGCCCGTTTAGCCTTGGCATATTTAGACAGCGACAGGCCCGGCAAGACTGATGACAGTGTGCCATAGCCACCACGGCTTTGTGCTGGCTCATCCTGCTGCGCAGCGTTGCTCGACTCGCCCTCTTCCTCCTCGCCATTGAGGGCGCCGCTCTTCCTTCTCAGCGATGTCGAGAGGGCTGCCTTGGAGTCCGCCGCTATTCTGTCCGCCAGGTACGATTTACCGACCGGCGAGCTCTGCGCCGCCTTGCATGAGCTGGGCACGGTGCCGATCAAGCTCCCCACAGCTTGAACATCGTCTGCCCGCTGGGCTCGCCTTTGCTCCTCTTCCTCGAAAGCCCTCTGTGGATCCTTGCGAATGTCCGTCTCCAGGTCGCTCAGCCAGAAGGGTAGATTGTTGACGTGGTCCTCAAACAGCGACGCCACGCCGTGGACGAACTTGGAGAATCTCGGCGCGGGGTGCACCAAATGGGAAGCCATCAGATCCTCGATCCATGCGGGTCGCTTTCTGTTGCCGTCCTCTTTGAGCTTGATGTCCAGTACAGCGAAGGGAAACTTGGATACCTCGCTCTGGTTGATGTTTCGGAATGGATAGGTCATGCTGCTGTTGTCAATGTCCTCTCTGTGCCAGTCATCGGGGTTACGGCATGGGCGCTCCGGGTCGAGCGTGTCTTCGCGGATGAAGGCCAGGTTCGTATCGATGGAGAGGCGTACGCGGTCGTCGAGTGGTTTCTGGAATGCCGTCCTGACGTAGTTGGCTCGCAGGACTGGCGAAAGCTTCTTCTGCTTGACGAATTGCTGGATCTTGGCCACAGTGCTCTTGTAGCTCTCAATCTTGTCTTCGGGTTGACCCTGGCGTTCCATCTTCTGTACGCTCTTCTCCATGGCATACTCTCCGTCAATGAAGGGTTTGACCCATTTATCCTTAATCGTAAACTTGTGTTCCTGGCTCATACCCTTGGCATCGGCGGCTTTTTGTTCCACGAATATCTCAGGTCGGGTGTTGAGTTGGCCATACCAGCGAAGCCGCAAAGACCACGTCTCTGACTGTCGGTCAACCTTTTCGGAATAGAGCTCAAATTGTTTGTTATCGAAATACAGCGACGTCACTGCCGGCGAGTCGTTGCCATCAACTTCTTTAGAGGTCTGGTCGCTGTAGACGAGGGCAGGAAGGCGGCGAAGGATGAGGGTCTTGACCTCGAGCAAGTTGTCGGGATGGACCCAGACTATATTTCAATGATGGTTAGCAAACTTGATAATCCATTGTTCATTGTTCAGGCTTGTGACAGCTCAGATCTTACACTTGTGCGCGGTATACCGCTCTCCATTGTGTGTCTCGCCTTGGTTGTCCAGGTCCAGCGGAGCAGCCTCGCCCTCGAGTTGTTGTCTGATGGCAAAGTACATGATGGACAGCTTGTTCAGCAACGGAGAGTAGCCTTGCTCCGAGTTGAATGGTCGCTGGGCCAGGCTGAGCTGCATCATAGGTCGAACCTTGTATCTGTCGCCTCGCTTGCGGTCATGCTTCTTGACAATCTTGAGAAAACCTGTGTAGTTGATGCTGCTGTACTTCTTGAGCTCTTTGACCTCATTGGTGATGTCATCCAGCTCCTTCTCGAGGGCCTTGAGCTTGGCCACATCTGCCTCTCCACGAGCAGCTTCCTTGTTGCCCTCGGCGGGTGCCAATTCCTTCAGTTTGTCAAAGGCAGCATCGACCTGCTTCTTCAGGGCGTCCACCCGCTCCTGCTGGAAGCGAGCGACTTTCTCCAGTTGGACATTGAAAATTTCGTCGCAGAAGCGGTTCTCGTCGTCTTCGGTCCATGGCACAGAATCGTCGTCGAATTTGTCCTCGTGCAGCATAGACTTGAGCTTGCTGTAGTCAATGTACTTGTCCTTCCACGGCGCGTAGACGGCCTGTCGCAAAGTCTTGCCGAATCGCATGGTGACTCTTCGAGGCCGCTTCAGCTGCTATTGGCAAGGAGCAAAGAAGGGTTGCAGTAGAGGGAAATGGACGCGAGGAAGGCTACAGGACGGCGGCAGAGCAGTGAGCAATAGATATCGACGGCAGAGGAGAGGCTCGGCGCGGAAGAGGGTTGTCGAGAAGAAGATGGATTAAAAAATAACGGTAAAATTCGGTTGCCAACCTCCACACCGGCCACGCGAGAAGTCCTTGCAACCAAACTGCACCTGGGACCAGGAACAGCAGTCAGTCGTCAGTCTAGTAAGCTGCATGACCCCATCAACGTTTGGCTGTTGCTGGGTACGGTTGGAGGAAGAAGCAGCACGGTGCGGCCCAGGTACGCAATGGCAATGGTTTGCGGTCATTGAGCAGGAAACAGCCCCACCACGCTCTCTGTAGCGCACCTAGTGCAGCAGCTCCTTGGGCGTCTGGCTGGAGCTGGCTGGAGCTGCCGGGGGGGGGGGCAAGAGCCACTCGGTAGCCGTCCATTTGCGGCCATCTGCGCCAGTTGCACCCAATTGCGCTATCAACGCGGCCAATTGCGCACGTGCTGCCGGGGGTCCAGCCTGAAATGTTGATTCTTTCAATGCTCTTGATACTCTAGACCCGGCTCATTCAAGTCTGATCGGTCAATGGCTCAGGTATTGATTGACTGACTGGCGACCCGATATTAAAAAAAAAGAAAATGTATGCCGGCACAGAACACCCGAACCACAACGCACAGAAGACCGGCACATCGCACCACGACCATGCTCTCCGGTCGTTCTCTGTTGGTGCTGCTGCAAGCACATGCAACGCACGCTGCCCTACTGTGTTAGATTCAGACAAGCCCCGCGCAGGTAGTCTCTTCGTACCGTTCGTAGCTGGTGCTCACCAAGACTTCAGCTCCAGGTGAGACAATTAGTACCTGCAAGGAACGTCGAGGTTGGAGGCTGGAGGCTTCAGAGTGCTGCCGACCATGGTTGCGGTGGTGGGGCACGAATCGGCCCACTCGTTCCACTGCGCCCGCCAAGCACCACCATCTTCAACCTTCCCACTCTGGTCCGGCACGGCGCGGCGCCTTTCTGTCTGTCTTCCAAAGTCCCTCTGGCGCTGATGCTGAAAACGGACGAGCCATGAGTGAACAATCATCTCGCACCAGATTTCCTGAAGTTATACCGCATGGGACATCCTACATCACAGACCATGATGGTGGGCCTTGCCCACGGAGGATGCTTCCAATTACATGTCAATGTGTAGCCTGTTCTTGATTGCGTGTGTTCATCAAGATCGAGCACATCTCATTTTCGTACTACTTGAAACATTCATGATTGATAGGGAGTTCATTCCAAGATATCTAACTATAATGCTATCATATATACTTAATCGTCAATCTTTCCAACGTAACAAATAACACGTAAAAGGCATCTGAGTCTTGCTGGTATCGTAATGCCATCATACAGTAACAAACAAAACTTTACTCTGGTATGGAAAATGTTGAAATTCGAGAAAAAGAAATGTCCAAAAACTCCGCCAGATGAGAAGTCATCAACATCACTCTTCGTTTTCGCTTTTTTACTTGGCTTCGACAACGCGGCCCAAGATTTCCTGCGCGGTGCGCTTGACGATACCACCAGTAACTGGGAGGTTGGTACTCTTTTCGAGGTACAGATCCACTTCACGAGCTGCCATGCGGCCCTCGTTAATACCCCTAGCGGAAGAGAGTTAGTGACTATCATAGACATGGTTATACACTATTAAAAGTGAAAGTAAATAACTTACCAGACAATGAGAGACTGGCCACGGCGGGCATCACCAGCCGCGAAAACACCGTCAATGTTGGTGCAGTACTTGCCAGGAGGGGTCTTGACGTTCTTGCGGGCATCCTTCTCGATCTCGTCACCCAAGACATGGGCCTCGGGTCCCAAGAAACCCATCGCAAGGAGGACGAGGTCGGCGGGGAAGAACTGCTGCGAGCCCTCGACCTTCTTCATGTCCCAGCCGCCGCTGGGTGACTTGGTCCACTCAACACGAATAGTGTTGATGCCCTTGACCTTGCCACTGCCATCATCGACAAACTCCTCAGACATGATGCAGTACTCACGAGGATCCTTGCCGGTGTGCTGGCGAACTTCAGTGTGGCCGTAGTCCACACGGTAAATGCGAGGCCACTGAGGCCAGGGGTTGTCACTGGCTCGCTCGGGAGGAGGCTGAGGCAGCAGTTCAAAGTTGGTGACGCTCTTGGCTCCATGGCGGACTGAGGTACCGATACAGTCATTACCAGTATCACCACCACCAATGACAACAACGTGCTTGTCCTTGGCGCTGATGTAGGCGTTGTCGCCGAGCTCAGAATCCAGCAGAGACTTGGTGTTCTTGTGCAAGAACTCCATGGCATAGTGAATGCCGCTGAGCTCGCGGCCCTTGATGGGAAGGTCTCTGGCGACGGTGGCACCAGTAGCAATGACGACGGCGTCGTTGCTAGATCGGAGGTCAGCCAGAGAAGGCTGACCCTCCTCACCGATGGCGACGCCGGTCTTGAAGTTGATGCCCTCGGCAGCCATGAAATCGGTTCGTCGCTTGACAATGCGCTTGTCAAGCTTCATGTTGGGGATACCATACATCAGCAGACCTCCAAGACGGTCAGCGCGCTCGTAGACAGTGACGCTGTGGCCGGCTCGGTTCAGCTGGTCGGCAGCGGCGAGACCAGCGGGACCAGAACCGATGATGGCGATGTTCTTTCCGGTGCGAACCTCGGGAGGACGAGGAACCATCCATCCCATTTCGAAACCACGGTCGATAATGGCACATTCGATGGACTTGATACCAACCGGGTCTTCATTGATGCCCAGAACACAGGCTCCCTCACAAGGAGCAGGGCAGACACGACCAGTGAATTCGGGGAAGTTGTTGGTCATGAGAAGGCGGTTCAGAGCATCCTTCCACTGGTTCTGGAACACCAGCTCGTTCCACTTGGGGATAATGTTGGAGATGGGGCAACCGGTCTCGGACTGGCAGAATGGAACACCGCAGTCCATGCAACGGGCCGACTGGTACTTCAGCTCGTCCTCGTCCAGGCGAGAGCTGAGCTCAGCCCAGTCCTTGGTACGGGTTGACGCCGCGCGATACTTCTCAGAACGATGAGCGTACTTCATGAAACCCTTCGTCTTATCAAGCACGAGAGCTCTCTTTTTCTCTGCCTTGGCATCGCCGATGGCCTCCTCGAGATCCTGCAGCTTGGCAGCCTTTTCTTCCTTTTTGTGCTTCACGCCGGAGACAACAGGGAGGTTGTACTCGGCACGCTTGGCCTCTGCAGCCTTGGCGGCTTCTTCCTCCAGGACTCGCTTGTAGTCGACGGGAAGAACCTTGACGAAGCGAGGAAGGGCGCAGTTGAAGTCGACAAGGATACGGGCTGCGAGCTCAGAGCCAGTGTAGTGGTGGTGATCCTCGATAAGTCCTCGGACAAAGGCGATTTCAGTTGGATCAGCAATGGGACCGGCTTCAACCATTTCCGTGTTGAACTTAGAGTGGAAGTCATTGTGGATGTCGAGGACATATGCGATACCGCCGGACATGCCTGCAGCAAAGTTACGTCCAGTACGTCCCAGGATGACGATGCGGCCACCCGTCATGTACTCGCAACCGTGATCACCAACACCTTCAACCACAGCAGTGGCGCCAGAGTTACGCACAGCGAAACGCTCAGCAGCGATACCACGGAAGAAGCAGGTACCAGTGGTGGCACCGTAGAGACAGACGTTACCGATCAAAATGTTCTCCTCGGCCTTGAAAACGGCGGATCGCGGGGGGTAGACAATCAAGCGACCACCGGAGAGACCCTTGCCGACATAGTCGTTGGCATCACCCTCCAGTTCCAGGGTGACACCAGGCGCGAGGAAAGCTCCGAAGGATTGACCGGCAGAACCCTTGATGTTCACATGGACGGTGTCCATGGGCAGACCAGCCTCGCCATATCGCTTTGAAATTTGGTAGGAAAGCGAAGTACCCATGGCTCGGTCGGTGTTGACAATATCACACTCAATTCTTGATGGGAGTCCTTTGTCCAATGTCAACTCGGCCTCGGAGATGAGTTTGTTGTCCAGGCGAACGTAGAGCTTGTGGTCCTGCTTTCGGACGTTGAAAGTGGCGACACCAGGTCGCAACTTATGGGCAGGTGTCAAAAGCAGAGACAGATCAATGTTGACAGTCTTGTGGGTTCGGAGGTCGTCCCTCATCTTCAACAGCTCAACATGGCCAACCATTTCGTTGATGGTTCGGAAACCGAGCTGGGCCATGATGGCACGGAGCTCGTTGGCAATGTAGTAGAAGAAGTTGATGACATGTTCAGGAGTGCCCTGGAATTTCTTGCGCAACTCAGGGTCCTGCGTAGCAATACCAACGGGGCAAGTGTTCAAGTGGCACTTGCGCATGAAAATGCAACCCGTGGCAATGAGAGGCGCAGTGGCAAAACCCCATTCCTCCGCACCGAGCAGACAAGCAATGGCGACGTCACGTCCAGTTCGCAATTGTCCGTCAGTCTGGACGACGACACGACCACGAAGATCGTTCAGGACCAGAGTCTGGTGGGTTTCGGCAAGACCCAGCTCCCAGGGCAGGCCTGCATACTTGATACCAGTCCATCGAGAAGCACCAGTGCCACCATCGTGACCGGAAATGAGGATGTGGTCAGCCTTTGCCTTGGCGACACCAGAAGCGACGATACCCACACCAACTTCAGAAACGAGCTTGACGGAAACCCGAGAACGAGGGCTTGAGCACTTCAAGTCGTAGATGAGCTGTTTCAAATCCTCGATGGAGTAAATGTCGTGGTGAGGAGGTGGGGAAATCAGACCAACGCCGGGAGTCGAGTGACGGGTTCGGGCAATGGACTTGGACACCTTGTGTCCAGGAAGCTCACCACCCTCTCCAGGCTTGGCTCCCTGAGCCATCTTGATCTGGAGCTCGTCAGAGTCTGCGAGGTAGGCAGATGTGACACCGAAACGTCCAGAGGCAACCTGCTTGATAGCAGATCGCATGGTGTCGCCATTAGGCATACGCTCAGATCGCTCAGGATCTTCACCACCTTCGCCAGTGTTGGACTTGCCACCGAGCCGGTTCATGGCAACGGCGAGAGTAGAGTGCGACTCCATGGAAATGGAGCCATAAGACATGGCACCGGTGCAGAAGCGTCTGACAATCTCGGTCCAGGGTTCCACCTGATCAATAGGCACCGGAGTGGCATCCTCGAAGTTAAAGTCCAAAAGACCACGGAGCGTACAGTTCTTGATCTGCTCGTACTCGGCCTTGGAGTAAGCCTCGTATGACTTGTCGTTCTTGTTGCGAACAGCATCCTGAATGTTGGCAATGGCAGCGGGGCTGTTGATATGAGGTTCACCACCATCACGCCAGTGGTACTCGCCGGACTCTGGCAGGCCCTTGATACCGACGGTATATCGAGACGGGAAACCGCGCTCATGGAAGCGGAAAGCATCCTCGGCAATCAGGTCAAAGGTGAGACCTTGGATACGAGAGGCAGTGCCCCTGAAGCAGCGTTCGACGACAGTCTCATCAAGACCAAGAGCCTCAAAGATCTGGGCACCCTTGTACGAGGCGAGCGTGGAAATGCCCATCTTGCTCATGACCTTGAGGATACCGCCGTCGCAAGAGTGGATATAGTTGCGGATGAGCGCTTCGTCAGACAGCTTCTTCTTGATCAATTTCTCTCGGTTGAGCTTGAGAACGCACTCCATGGCGAGATAGGGGTTGATGGCATCAGCTCCGTAACCGAGCAGAACACACATGTGGTGAACTTCACGGGCTTCAGCAGTCTCGACGACCAGTGCAACCATGGATCGCCACTTGTTGCTGACCAGATGATGGTGCAGCATACCAGAGGCCAAAGCAGCAGAGACGGGGACACGATCAGCGGAGGTCTTACGGTCGGAAAGGACAATGATGCGGTCACGGGCCTCGATGGCGACCGTGGCTTCATTGCAGATCTCATCGAGGTGGTTAATGTAGCCCTGAACACCTTGAGACTTGGGGAAGGTGAGGTCAATGGTCTTTACGGTCCACTCGGGGTAGACAGAGGACATGTTGTTAATGGCATTAAACTCGGGGATGGACAAGATTGGGCTAGGAAGCATGAGGCGTCCGCACTGCGAGGGATCCATCTCAAGAAGGTTACCTTGAGGACCAACATAGCACTCAAGAGACATGACAATGGACTCTCGAATAGGATCGATGGGAGGATTGGTGACCTGGGCGAACAGTTGTCTAAAGTAATCATACAGAAGACGGGGGGCTGGCGTCAAACACGCGAGCGGCGCATCGTTACCCATAGAACCCAGAGCTTCTTTTTCATCAGCAGCCATGGGAGCGAGAAGCAAGCTGACCTGCTCGTGGGTGTATCCAAAGGACAAGAGAAGAGGATCTTCCTGAAGAAGCGATGCATCAGGTTTGGCGGCGAGATCCAAACTGGTCTCGAGCTTCTCCAGAACCTTCGGCATGGTCAAGAGCTCCTTGTTCAGCCAAGAGCGGAAGTCATGGCGGTTAGCGACAGCGGCCTTCAGTTCCTTGTCGTCAATAATGCGCCCAGCCTTGGTATCGACCAAGAGCATTCTTCCGGGCTGCAAACGCCCCTTCTGAATGACGGTCTCGGGCTCAACTGGGATGGTGCCCACTTCGGAGGCACAGATGATGCGATCATCGTCCATCACGTAGAATCGGCAAGGTCGCAGGCCATTACGGTCCAAGTTGGCACCACAGTATCGGTCATCTGCGAAGGTGAACAAGGCAGGACCGTCCCAAGGCTCCATCTGGCAAGCAGCCCACTCATAGAAAGCAGCCTTCTTGGGATCCATGTGATCGTTGCCTTGCCAGGCCTCAGGAACCATGAGCATGACGGCTTCCGGCAGAGAAAGCACACCATTGATGGTCAGGAACTCGAGGACGTTGTCGAAGGCGGCGGAATCAGAACCACCGTCCTCAACGATGGGGTACATGAGCTCAAGCTCGTCCTTGAAAATGTCGGAATTCATGACACCCTCACGAGCGCGCATCCAGTTCTTGTTGCCACGAAGGGTGTTAATTTCGCCGTTGTGGGCGGCCCATCGCAGAGGCTGGGCTCTGTCCCACGAGGGGAATGTGTTTGTGGAGAATCGAGAGTGAACAAGGGCGAAATGAGCCTCGTAGTCGGCGTTGACCAAATCATGATAGTAAGAGTAGACCTGGACAGGCGATAGTTGACCCTTGTAAACAATGTTCTTGTTCGACAAGGAACACAGGTAGAACCAGTTCTTGAGACCAATAGTGTGGGTGGCACGTTTTCGGAGAACGTACAGCTGTCGCTCGAACAGTCTCTCGTCAAACTTCTCCGGGTCGGTCGTTTCCAGAGCGGCGCCAGGGCCGTAGGCAGAGGCAAGGACGACAAAGGGCTGAGCTATGATGGGCTCACGGGACTTTGCCGCAGGGCCAAGCAGCGTCGAGTCGACAGGGGGCCTTCGCCATCCCAGGACTCGCAGACCCAACGACTCGGCAACATCTTCCAGCTGCCTTTGGGACTCCTCAAGAGTCTCTTCGTCGGGCTTGAAAAACAAGTTTCCCACGGCATATTGGCCGAGAGGGGGCAACTTGATGTCCTGCTCCTTCTCAAAGTTCTTGATGAAGAATCTATGAGGAATAGATGTCATGACACCAGCGCCATCACCATCTCGTGCATCAGATCCCACGGCTCCGCGATGGGTCATGTTGCAGAGAAGATTGCGAGCTGTGAAAAAATCGACTTAGCATTGTACACATGTCTTGTACCGCCCTTCATAGGCTAACTTACCATCGCTGACGATCTTGTGGCTAGGCTTGCCCTTGATGTGGCTGTATCATTGCGTTAGTCAATCAGGGTATGCGTACATCCTTGGATCAATGACTTACCAAGCAAAGCCGACACCACACGCATCTCGCTCATACGACGGGTCATAAAGACCCTGCTTCACCGGCAAGGCACCAGCCCACGAGTCATTGTTCTCAGTCTGATACTCATATGGATGGTATGTCTCTTGCTCAGCTTCGATGTGTCGATCGTCGAATTCTGCTAGCAGGCCCATGCTAGGCGAAGCTCGCAGGTCGAGGATGAGATTTTGGGGTTTTGACAAGAAAGGATTGTGTGGCAGTGTCCGCTCAGGCTATTCGCCTGTAGGGGCTGCAATCGCTTGTTGTCGAGCGGGGGTGAGAGCAGCGCCGAGGGCTGCTCTGGAACAAGATCTATCTGAATGAGGGCGAAGACTGTTAGTTGCAATCGAGGAGGATGTATAAGAAAAAAACCAAGATATTTCAAAGACACAAAGAAACACGGTAGACAGAAGAATGCGCTTGTCGAACAGTTCACAGTCGAAAGGGCTCGTTCGATGTCACTATTCGGCAAAGTAAAAGAAGAAGCAAGAAAGAATCCTTGCGAGGACAATTGTGGCCTGCTGGTGGTGCCATCAGATTCTCTGCGCAGCTCATGCCACGCCGGATCCGAAACCGCTTGGCAAGATTGGACGGCGCACCATAGCACAACAGCAGCTCAGTCGGCAGTGGACGTCGATGCTGAGGAGACGCTGTAGGGCTGGTGGAGACGCCAGTGGCACCGCGGGCTCGGCTCCCTCTGCAGCACAAATTGGCGCTGCAGAAATGGGAAGCCGTAGCCACTTGGTGGTCGCTGACATCTGACGAGCACGAGGTTGGTCCCGGCAGAGATCCGGAGCCGGCCAATCGCCCCACGCTGCCTTCTGCAGCCCGCGCTGCTTGCGTAGAGTTTCCTCACCCGCACAGCCTAGAACGCCCGAGCTTGCGTCCTGAGCAGCACCGTCGCCCACGTCAGTCCATCTGCTCTAATCCGCTTCCATTTCGTGGTCTCATCACTTGGAGCTGGCTGTGACGGCGATTGCCGTGCCATTCCCACTATTGTGTTGGCGGCAGAAAGGCAATGTGCGACTTGAATTGCGGTGTTTGATCCAGCGCTTCTCTGAAATGTCCACCACTGGAGCTCTTGCTAGTTTGTCTTTTTTTTGCAACTTTTTAGCCGAGCCTCGTCGTTCTGGCTTCGTGCATTTGCCAATCTAGGCTGTGGGCTACCGGCATTGGTTTGCATGATGTAACCCGCAGAAGCGACACAGACGTCGCCAGCTGGCAGCCAATGACAGCCCACTGATTGCGGCCTTGCAGCTGCCCGCCGAGTGGCAGTCCCTGCCGTCTTTGCCATTTGCCAAGAAATCCGACTTTCGCTGTGCGAGGCACATGTGCCTCCCGACATCACGGCGCACCGTTTGCCTGCGCGCGCACGAGGTTTGCAAAGTCGTTGAATCGCTGACACAGTTGTTCGAAACAAGTAATGCTTTGACTGGCCTGAACATTTGCTGAGGTCGAAGAGACGAGAAAGAGCTTGGAGGGGTGGTTTTAGACCGATTCCGAGGATTTCTTTGCGCTGCAGTTGCCCAGCTTTTCGGTCACGACGAACGTAGACGGACAGGAACAACTTTCGCAAACTAAGAATGTAACGCTGTCTGTGTTCCATACATTTCTTTCATTGGAGACTCCAGATTGCCGAACCACCACCTGGCGAAGTTTTGACAGAGCAAGAAGCATGGTGTTAAGAGAGAAATTGTGTCTCAGAGCTATGTTTGTTCACTTACCAGGAAGACGGGGGGAGTCCTTGGCCAAATAGAGCAATTGGGGTTTCAATGCAGCTCGCTACAGGAAAATGCGTAAAGAGAGCAGAAGTTCAGAAGGAGAGAAAGCTCGGTAGGGTGTTTCCATGGAGGGGAGGGAAGACGGCATGCTTTTATTTACCGTGCTAGCATGGAGGTTCCTCCGGCCTCGCCCGCTTGTCGTCCGCCTCTCGAACATAACCCACAAGGGCCAAACTCAGTCAGAGTCAACACCACGCCAAGGCTGGTTCAATATTCATTCACAGCAGTCGTCGCAGTCTTCTTCGGCAACCTCAGCACAGCACAGCACAGCGGTGGGCAATGGCAATGCGACAAAGGACGTTCCCCCACCAGCGGTTATTTGGGTTACCGGGGGCTGATTAGCTGCGAGCGACAGGTGGGGGCGGCTAGGATCAACCACCACGCCATTCACGAGCAGTTCCCTGCGGCGGCCATCCATTTCTGGGCCTGCGACGCTCATGGATCTGCTGCATCTCGGTGCTACTGGCGACTAGCGACTAGCGGCCACGGCCAGTATTCGCTGATGTCCTGTCATGTCCGCTGTGGTGAATGAGGCGGCGACCATCCGATCCGGACCCTACAGATTGGCGCTGAGGGCAAAAAAAAAGGGTGAGCCAGCCCTTCCACTCTCCATCCGCCAGGCAGTGGGAAGCACATGTCAGAACAAAAAAAACACCGCTGCGCGAAATACTGGAATCTGTTTCACTAATGCTTCTGCGTGGATTGGCCACAGCCGGACTGGACGGGAGAAGTCCTACGCTCTCTGCTCTCCAGGCTCAAGAACTCCGATGCCGCATGCTCTGTCAGACCAGACAGACGCATCTGGCACTGGCACCCTGCTCGCTTACGCCCACCACGGTCAAACTCAACGCCAGGGCTCGCGAAGCCTCCCACCGCCTCTGTGCGCAGTCATGCCGTACGATGCTATGCCGCAGGCGCCAGGACGATGGGTTTCTGTGCTTCTTCGTTTCGCGATGTTTCAAGCACAGCTGCAGCGGCTTGGGTACCGGAGCCAGTAAAAACCCGCCCAACCGGGATCCGGATCTCATCTTTCTCCCAGGATCTGGCCACACGCTGCAGGTCCGTACGTAATAAGCTCAACGGATGCTAGTCAAGGCGACTTATTCTGGGTCCCTGCCCATTGCGGATGCCGGGCGAGATCTGATTACCCCCCAAAAACCATGCTATTACCCCCCGAAAACCCCTAAATTACCCTCACAAAACTCGACATCCCTGGCTCACGGCCGATGTCAATGCAATCTCAACCGGCAAATGTTGATGCCAATGCCCCTCTCAACGGTTACCAGATGCCGTGCTGGCGGAGCAAGAGAATGGTGCCAGAACTGCATACTTTCACGGCGGACCAGAATGTGCGCGGGCGGCACCGGCGACAACGGAGCGAGGACGAGGTGGCCAGCTCGAACCGCAATTTTAATTTCGGTTTCAACTGGGAAATCCGATTCAGCCAGCTGGTAAATGATGGATGATTATTTCCTGCTTTGCAATCGCATATGCGGCTCTCCACATTCGTCGGATCTATATCTCGGACCTGGTATCTGCGGCGGCCAAAAGAGGTTTGCTACAAGAGTTTTGTAACAGAAATCCAAGGCCAGAATCTCCGAATCCGGGACAGGGCTCTCCACATGCGCCTCCAGGCTGCGTGCCTGTTGACCCAGCTGCCACAAATTCTTACTACTGGTCCCTCCAGAGCCTAGGCTGGGCCTAGGGATGCACCAAGCCGTCATGGTTTGCGCAACTGAGATCCAAGGGCCGCTTGGCCTGCACCATCTCAACCAGACTGCCACCGAGCACGAGCAGCCAGCAAGGGGACGGCCAGACTGTGTCTGCGTCTGCATGGAGCTTGAGCTCTCGCGCCAATCACAGCAGCCGATTTGCAAGCCTGCCTCGCCGATGTCGCGCTGAACCCGAGGCGGCATCACTCTAAATTATTTTTCTTTGTGAACGTGGCGAGACATGGACATGGGCTATCGACAAGGGCCCTTGCTGAGCCCTTGCAAAGTGTCGTCACCACGACGCGGGGAGTCAGGAAGTGAGCACACTCGGGACGATGCCCAAGATTTCCGTCTCGGTGCCTTTATCCAGCCCAGACAATTGGGAGCCACATCACTGGTCGCTCGACTTCAGCCTGCCTGTTCGCTGGCCAGCCTGGAGTGACCCTGATGAGCCTCCTCGTCCTCGACAAAAAGTCAATGTGGCACCCCGTCCTTGTCGACAGGATCTAAGTTGGGCGGCATGTTACATGTTCTAGCCCTCGCTCGCTAGCCAGCACATTTTGTTCTGTGTGCAAGTGGCTTTGTTGAAAATGGCTGCATGAGATGAATTTCCCCGCTGGAGCTGGAGGATGCTGACGGCCATCTGATCCCGCAAGGGCCGGGGATGGACCTCTGTGCTCCGCTTGAGACACGTATCCGATGGTGTTGAGCACCACTTCTCAGCATTATTTTCTTTGGAATGTCGCCTATCCTTGCGCTCACGGCGGCAAACCCTTGCAGGAGCTGCAAGGACAGTACAGTAATGTGGAAAAGAGGCTCCGGCGCTGGGGATCGGCGGGATTGACGTAGGTCAGAGGCTGCAAAGGTAGCATTCAGCCTCGAGCTTGTCGCATCACCAACCGCGGCCTCGGTCCAAGGTGTTTGTTAAAATCATGGACACCAGGAAACATTAGCAGCTGGCCAATCAGAGCACCGTATCTGACTGGTATCCTTATCTCCCATCAGCCCCGTCCGTACCTCACACATGGAACGCGCAGCAGATATTATGTTGGATAGTCGCCTTTTAGTGCAATGCTTCCAGTAAGAAAAGGCTCGGTCGAGCCTGTCGCCCGAGAGTAGCGAGAGTTGAAGCTTTCCCTCTGCTCCGTGGAGGAGCTACGGTCCGGCAACGGTCCGGGTCTGGCGGACAGCGAAGGAGAAGCATTTCGCGGCCATCAGCTTCGGTCAGCCTAGATGGTTTGGTTACTGTCTCGAAGCATTGCGGCTTCGTGATTAAATTGCAGTCAAGCCCACCAATCAGTCAAGCAGGCTGCACCTTTGTCGTATTCACGGTCCATTCAGCCTGCTATACTATAGTGTCGTATGCATAGCGCCCTCCACATTATAGGAGTCAAGTGCGCAGCATGGAGAGTGAACAAAGGGACAGCACGCGGGTCGCTTTCCATTGCTCGTCGACAGCCACACCGCGCATGGAACAAAGAAGCTGTCTTTGGTGGCAATGACACATAACTTCGAATCAATGACCATCATATTTCGAGCTACTGCATTCGATGGTTCATTCCTTCCGTGAACTCATTGCTCACTCAACCTGAGCGACCAGAATACGCCATGTCAGGACTGACAGTGCGATCTCGAGGTTGACCGAAAACAAACAGCAGCTTTTCAAAAAGATACCGGACCAACTCTTTACTGCCCTCGACTAAACCTGAAAAACCTGAGCCGCAAATAGGCAGGGGGAAGTTTGCAACAAAGCTGTTCCTCCGGGCGAGAGATGTCCTGTACTGTAACAAACCAGCAACTCCTTGTTGTAACGACAATTCGACATAATTTCCGCATACCGTCGCTGCCACGAGTACCCCATATGCATCCATATGTTTCGCGCCCCATATGGCCAGGGTCCCGCTGCGTCTTTTCGAAGAACAAAGAGGGTCCTCGCGCGCCAAATATCGTATAATACTCCATAGGGAAACCTGTCGTGTCGAGTCAAAGATTCCGGTAAATCCCGATGCCGAGCATGTTCTTGGATGGGTAGCATCAGTGAATTTTATGACCGCTTTTTATTATGTCGTGCATTTGTGGTGACGGATGTTCGTTCTGGAACGAACAGACAGCTGCCATGCATGCCACCATCTCGTCTGTACTTGAAGCACATCATCTGATGTTCGGGCGTGGCTCTCAACTGAATGCGCACTTCATGCTCTTTTGTTGTGATGAGCTGAGACCCTGCTGCGCAACTTTACTTTGTGCAATTGCCGTTTATTTGTTTTCTCGGACGTGACACGTACTTGTTCTGTCAAATATTAAAAACTGATACTCATTTCCGCAGCAATCGAGAAAGCACTTCCATGATCCCCTCTAGGGTAGCGTGAATTGTTTCGGAGATTGTCGACGGCCAGAGACACGCTGAAGCATGCCAGAAACACTGACGGTTATTGGTGCAGTATGGCTTTGAGATGGTGAAAGTAACTGCGCATTTTCCTACGCAACTAGTTAAACAGCGAACGCGTTTTCGTATGAGTTGGGGAATCATGAGCCTACAGCCTTGTACTGGGCGCTTGATGGTGTTCAAAATCCCAGTGCGATACAGAGTACCACTGCATTTTGGCCCGGTAAACAACTTTCCAATTACGTCGGATTTGAACAACTGCACGGCCCTAGTTGCAGATGGAAGTCGTAGTCTATGATTGCAGGGAGGGAGGCTGTGTTGGGGTTACGAGAACCAACAGCCTCGATGCAGTGATCGGTGATGTTCCCTCTCCGTCGTGTTGAGCTACTTGTGCACAATACCTGGCCTCGCTATCCGCTTAAACACTTTCCGCGACGCCTGCAGTGTAAAACATATCTCGACTCCTGGCTGATAATCTGATGGGACATTGATACCCTCAGCCGTGAACGCCCACGACACATCCGCGAATCTACTATTTGGCATCATGACGACCACTTCCTTCCCTCGCTTCCCTCGGCTTCCACCAGAGCTTCGTAGCCAAATATTGCATGACGCCCTTCCTGATCGCATTGGGAACGCGTTGTACTTGTACAAAGAAGGATGTTGGCGTCCTCGTTGGCTAACACCATTGGACGAGGACTACGACCATGAAAGAACGGAGCTGAATCTAAACTTCGAGTTCCGCCATGAACTCTTAGGTGAATTACAGTTCTACCTTCCTCCTTTCTTCGTCAACCGAGAGGCCCATGCCATAGCAAAAGCTTGGCTTCACGACCAGCACACCAAGATACATACTGACAACGCCACGAAGGCGCTTGTCTTCTCACGTCCATTTAACGCGCACCGCGACATATTATATATCTCCGAGGACAGGTGGGATGACTTTATCCTCGAGCCTATTGACCGGGGATTCGAACCTGACTTGGTCGAAAGAAATCTTAATCGACCTGGCGTAGCCTTCACGCGTATCGCTATACCTGATACTCTCCTTTGCGAAAGGATCCATTGCCTGAACACTTTGTTCGGGGACTATTATAAGGTGGATACGGTGTTTGTGATCCTTGGAACACAGCCCGACTTGCAATCTGGTGGTCAGGAAGGGAGCACTTTACGTCGCTGGGAGCTCAAGGAAGATGAGGCAATAGGCAATGCAGCCCTTTGCTGGAATGAACACAATGGTATATTCCAGTGGACATGGAGAGGCTTGAATTGCACTGGTACTCGGCACAGAGCGATACTCGATCGGATAGAGCAGGCGGGAAGGGGACTCAGTAGTGAGCTCACAGATCATCACTATCGCAACCAAAAATTTGAGATTTCACCAGTCGTGGCTGCTGGGAAATGAAGGTGCTTTCAATGAGAACTTGGTTTGAGGGAAGGGGGATGAGGGTGCAGTGAAAACGCTCAGGATCATGGAGCGGGTTGAAGCAAGTGACCAACCTTTTACATTAGCATGTGTATACAAAAGGACGGCGACCCCATTTGAAGACTTGAAACAGTGTTAAAATCAGTTATATGTAAGTAATTCAGGCCATATAACTCAGCTAAAGTTAGTCTAAGTGACGAAATGGAATGAGTCTCTCTCACAACGGACATGCTCCTACATTCAAGCTGGGACCCCACCATAGATGTCCAATTCTTGAGCTGCACTTCAGCCTGCCAAGACGCGACGCGCCGAAGGCACTGTGGTGACAACTATCGATAACGAGATGCACAATACGCCCGCCAGACCCAAACTCATCTGTCAGAAGTAAACATCTGCAGATCTCACCGAAGTAGAAGGCCAGAGCTGCCCGTGTCGCTCTGTTGCCCACGATGCTGTCAACCCTGCCAGACTTCACACCGCGAGACGTAAGGACCCGGTCCGCAACCAGAATAGGAAGAAAGATCAAAACTGACGCTCATCAATCAACAGTCGCATTCGCTCTGGTACACATCTTCTCGAAGCACAGCTCACTCCCCAAACCTACACGACACCCACCATGGCGATCACGTAAACCACAACCACGGCCAAGGCCAATCCCGATCACGAAGCCACATCATAGAAAGAACAGCACTAGCCCGCCTCGCCGCCGACGAGCAATACCTGCACCGCCGACGCATCAATGTCCAAAACTTCGGAAGCAGCTGGTTGCGACCGCTGGGCGTCCCCAAAACCCTCCACCAGATGCGCGAAGAGAAGCGCGAGCAAGAAGAGCACCAAGAGGCGTTGCGCCGCGAGCAGCTCGCCCAGGAACTAGCCGAAGCCGAAGGAGGCGGTATGCCCGAAGAAGGCATGATGGACGACGTACAGCTCGACGGCGCGCAGGATCTCGACGACGAAATCCCCGATGCCGACGCAGACGACCCCTTCGGCATGGGTCCCGACTCTGACGACGCAGAGGAAGAAGAAGACGCAGACGAGGTCGACGCAGAGGACGACTCGGAGCTCGACGACGAAGCACTCCGTGAAGAACGCCAAAACGACCTCATGGCCGCGCGAATGCGCATGACAGACGACGCCTTCAGAGAAGCTCTCGTCCGAGGAAACCCAGACGGGGACGACATGTACGGCGGAGAAGAGGAGCTCGAGGAGGAGCATCAAGGCCACATGCTCGACGAAGAAGACTTTGCCCACGACGACCTGGACAATGGTATCGACATGGACGCCAATCTGGACGATGACATTCCCGAAGCAGAAAGCGGGTTGTACGAGCACACGGATTCAGAAGCCGAGCTGAGCAGCAGCGAGGAGGAAGAACCAGATGACGACGATCAGGATATTGGATTTGCCCCGAGGACAGCGGATCTCGCGCCGCCGCAGAGCCCTACTCTGCGAGGGAGGAGGGTGTCTGGCCCGCGGGAGAGCATGGACTTGAGCAATATCTTGAGTCAGGACGAGAGTAGTTTTATGGATAGTAGTCCTGCGCAGAGGAGTGGGCGGTGAGGACAGATAGAGATACCCTTATGAATACGACGAATATGAACATACGCGATTCGCGGTTACAATAACTACCTCCAATTGCTTTTGCCGAAGACTATGATGAAATATGGATAGGTGATGATCCTTTCAATAATGAAGTCAGTGGGTTAAATTGCGTATAAAATTATGAGACAATCACGTCCACTTGCTCCTTCGTTCTTCAAGGGTATCTAATGTGGTTGTGTCAACGGCCTCCCCCAGATTTTCCCTATATCCCTGTGTTCGAGTAACGCTAGGTAACAGAGAACAGGGGGTCATTCAACAAACTCAAATATCTTCAATGCAATGTATTAGTATGTATATCCCAGCAATGCCAACCATCCCAGTCAACGCAATCCCAAACGCCAGCAGATGCAAACTCTCCACCCATCCACCTATTGTACATTTATCAAAACAACCACACATAAAAGAACAACATCCCCACCGCCGCAAAGAACAACAACCAAACCTTCCACCCCACGCCCGTCCTCTCCGCCATCAACAGCATGCGGTTCATTGTGCCCCGCAGGCGCACCCTCGTCGAGTCGAAAGTATCGTTCATCTTCTCTGCCAGCGCGGAGGAATCTCGAATTTCATCGCCAATAGCCACCGTCATCTAGTGTTTTCCAGTCAATGTACATTTCTTACACATCCCCATTCCTCACACCCGCTGTATGAGATGGCACATAGAAACCGCGTTCGTTTGAAGTAAAACTCACATCCTTTAGAGTCCTCACTTTGCCCAGAATCCCCGCGACTTGCGCATCATTCTGGCTCTCGAGCTCGTTGAGCACCGCATCGCTGTACTGCCCCTTCTTGTTGGGCGTTGCGCTCCTGTACCCGTGCCTCTCGACGCCGTAGCCTCCGTTGGGAGCGTAGCCGCCGCTGTTGTAGCCGTATCCTCCGTTGGTGTTGCCGGGCGAAGGTCCTCGTGGTGTGTGGTCGGGGGTGTAGCCTTCGAAGAGGGCGGAGCGGGAGTCGCGCTGGTGGAGCGACGAGGCGCCGAAACTGTTTGAATACGATTAGAAATTCAGTTTGAAAAATATTTTAGAAGTAAAAAATATATGGTCTTGCGTTGTTGTGATCAGGGAATGGGGAAAGGCTGGTTGATCGCAAAAAGAGGCTTCGAGATGATGGGCACGATGGTGACGTAAAAGGAGGCGCTTACCGTTGCGACATGGTTGCGCTCTCCCTCTGACAGAATAAGTTCCAGACAGAGGTTGTCAGCAGGATATCTTCATAACAAGCCTATTGTCAGAAACAACAAAGCGGCATGCAACACGCAATGTGCCGGTGGAGATTTGAATTGCGCGAGGTTGATGTGCAAGAATTAAAAAAAAAGTTCAAGGCTCATCGCATGGTTAAGGCTTAGGTGGTCTCGCCGCGGTGGTAGGGGAAGGGGGACGGAGGGTCCAATCCCGGCAGCTGGAGCGGGATTCGCTACCTGTCCTGGGCTGGAGAGGCGGGACAGCTCCAGGTTCGATGAGAATAAGTGGCGTCCGCCGATTGGGCCCAACTTTGGATATGCTCAACCTGTAAGTGAGTAGGTGCGTCAAGACACAAGCTCGTAAGCGAGTTCAACTTTGCTTCACATGGATAGAAAGTTTTCGGATGCCCGAATTAACTGCGTCATGGTCTCATGCATCAGATCGCTTGTGGTCTGGCACTCACTTGAATACCAACTTGACTGAGCTAACAGAAGGTGCTCGTTGACAAACAATCACAATCGCATACCATCCAAAACAACATCGCCCCAATTAAACAATATTGCTTTTTTTTTCTATCCCTCAGTCATTTCTTTATTTTACCCCGAGCAACATGATCCATGCAGAGTATGTCATGACAGCTAGCACCGGAAGTAGATACCTAGGTAACCAAGTCTTGCACTCTCTGCATCATCTCATCAAGTGCGAAGAGGTGATGCGAGTCAAGTAATTGGTCAAAACTTCAGCAACAAGCAAGCACCCGTTTGTTTTAGATTTTGTCCTTCGTCGCCGTCATATATACTCATACCAGATAAAGCCCTTGCTCCTTGTGTCCGCCTCGTCCATGTCGATGCAGATTTCCATAGCTCGTAGCTCATTCCAGCAGCATTGATAATTTGAACAAAACTTTTAGCCAGACATCTCGGTGTCCTCAGTGGGGGGCTGGAAGTCATCGTCGTCCTCGTCCTCATCCTCCTCAGCGGGGTGCTGCTCAGCAGCCTTCGCAAAGTCGATCTTGGCGCCACGGGTACGACGACCACCCTCAACAATGTTGTTCAGGTCAATCTCCTCCATACCATCCTCATCGGCTACAGGATCTTCTCGTTAGTATATCACACTTTCCACAGTTCTCTGTGATTGAGTTTCTGCGCTTACCAGCCTCGGCAGTCTATCGATAACATCGTGTTAGTTGAGACGTGACACAAGAAAAGCACCAAGTAAAGGACGATGAGCCACATACCTCTTCCTCGTCGTCATCGTCGTCGTCATCCTCATCATCATCGTCCTCATCCATGGCAGCGTCTTGGTGCTGGGGAGCATCCTCAGCCGCCTTGCCCTTGCCCTTGGACTCGGCGAAACCAGTCTCCTCGACGGAGGGGTTGGTTGGGAGAGTGGTACCGTTCTCAGCCATGTTTGCGGAAAAGATTGAGGTTATCAGCTGTGAGTGTTTTACGAGAACTGTACCAAGGACTGACAGAAGACAATTAGAAGGAGGAAGAGAGAGAGAAGGTGAGTAAGAGGTGAGTTTGGCACGCGAGTATGAGATGGGGGTGAGCCTCAATTCGCCAGCTGCGTCGGCGCTTGCAGTCCGTTTTAAACCAGGCAGGAGCTCTGTGATTGCTCCAGTTCATTGGAGACCAGCAAAAGCACTGTTTGTACGTGGCAACGGCGCTAGGCCATTCTGGGCGGGCTGGGCGCGACAATGGGAAGCATCACGTGATCACTCTCATGACAGAAATGGGAGTGAACCAGTGTCTTCCTCAAGGCTCATCGAATATCAGTGTGGCTTCCTCTTCTGCCGTATAAGAGAATCAACTTCAGAGTGGCTGTGGACTCGTCTGGTCTCACCATATAGAGCTGACTCAAAGTGCAAAAAAGGCACCGTTGGCTCACCCCCGAAACAACACTTACGCATCACCCTGGGCGTGATCATCGTGGCAATGTAGTACACCAAATAATACAATTCATGTCCATCTCATTCAATTTTCTATTTACCCTGCTCTCCACCACCGCTGAGCGCGATAAACACCGCAATGCCAATCATCCACCAGTATCTGTCACCAAGTCAGTAAAGTTCATCATCACTAGGCCAAGCGCCATCGTCTCCCAGTCTCGCGATAAAATAAAATGAAGAGTCCGACTTACTTTTGCAAAAAAGTCTTCTCCTCCTCTTCGACCTTCTTGCCCTCCGTCAAAACAACCGGCTTATTCAGCGCAGGTTGAGCACCCTTCCCCTCTGTCAGAACCACCACTTTCGGCCCAAAGTCCCTCGTCTGTCCCGCATCAATCTGCACGCCCTTCAACGCGGCGCTCACCACATCACCCTTGTTGTTCACATTCACCATGATGGTGGGTGAGTACCCCTTGGCAAAGTTCTCTGTGGATGCGACGGTGGTTCCTGACGCCCAGGACTTGGACTTCTTGTCGTAGACGCCTACGCGGATGAGGTTGGCAGATTCGAGAAGCTCGGGGGCATCGTAGGAGACGACGGAGGAGGAAGCTAGGGCGGCGAGGTCGTAGGATATCTCGGCGAGGGGAAGGGGAGCTTGGGGCGTGGAAGAGATGGCTTGGATGTAGATTTCGGCGGATTGCGGTGCTGCGTGGACGGCCAGGGCGGCGCAAGCGGCCGAGAGGAGATTTGAGGGACGCATGATAGGGACAGGAAAGCGTCGAGGGAGTACTCTCCTCGATGCGACGCTCGTTGTGCGGAAAGATGCTGGTATGCTGAACCCAATTGATGGAGTTGCAGGTTGATTGATGGACAAGGCGTGGAGGTAATAGCTGGGGGTAGCTGCACGTTTAGTCAAAGGTGGGTCGGTCTACAGTCTTGAACTTGCCTTGCCGGACACGCCTGTCATCCCCATCAGAGGAGTGCTGCTACCATTACTATGCAAAAAGACTCATGGCAAAACGATTAAGATCACCATTGGCCTCATTGTTTTTTAAACCGAGATCAACCGGTCTATTCGCTTTACTCGCTCTACCCCAAACGCCTCGTATAACTACTAACCCCGAGACGGGCAATATGATCCCTGAGGCCAGAAACGCCGAAACAGCCAAATACAAAAAAAAACGTCCTGTCTTGCCCAATGTAGAAAAATGCACCAATCCTCCAACGTGTTTCTGGACCCTTATGACCCCCTATGAACTCCCCGTATAAACCAGCTGAAACAAGATTTTCGTGGCTATGCCAGATCAAAAGAAATACAAAAAACCAGCGCATCATTCCTTATAACACATCACCTCTCCTGAGCATCAATTCATTACGACATGCAGTAAATGGGTATCATCGTGAGTCTCGACCCCGAGGAATGCCATCCTCCTTCTCATGCTGCGCCTCTTCATCCTCGATGAGATTCTCGTCACCGTCGTCTGATGAATCGTCTGATGAGCCATCAGGCTCCAGTGTATATTGCGGCGTTCGCTCTACCAGGCCTCGATAATATGCGACGAGAACCTCAGGATTGGGCACAATTTTCCAATCTACCCTATAGAGGAACTCTAATTCCAGCAATTTCAGTTCGGCCAGTCGAACACCGCCCACCCGCGCGTATGTCGTGTTATTCCAGAACGAATCCGACAGGCCTTTCGCTGCCACGGTGGCGGCAGTAATGAGGAATCGGTGAACGGTGAGCGTGTTGATCGTGAATTCAGGATACAGTGCGCATAGGCGATCGATGTAGTACACCATGGCGAGAAGCAAAGGGGGCGTAAGTGTTGCGTGTTTAGCTAAGCGATGCAAGTAATCCCGAACCGAGATGCCAGGAGCAGTTCTGACGTGCTGGTATTAGAGCATGACACTTTCGCAAAAGAACCAAATATACAACGATTCGCCGTTGACCGAATCAAGGGCTTACGAGGCTGTTTAAACTCACCGAGAATGAAAGCGGGTTAAGCCTCCACTGGATATCCGAATAGCATCATTCGTCGCAATCAATTCAGCCAGCATGTGGGCTATCAGCTCAACGATATCTTCCACAGCGCATAATTCGTATTGCTGGGGTAGCACTTTTGGAGGTTCTTGGTCGGTTCTAGCCCGCTTCGATGCGGTAGTCGCATTTGGTGAGGCCCGCGAACCACTTGGGCCGGCTATCGGTGGTGTAGCGTTCTCGCTTCCTCGACCGGGAGACACCCTGCGCTTGTTTGGCGACATGACTTGCTGTGACGGTTGTCCCAGGGCGGGCGGCGGTTGAGACTTGGCAGACGATCCTGACGCAGCAGGAGGAACTTCATCTTCTTGAAGGGTCGAGTCGACGCTCGCAGGCTGCTTTTGCTTAGGTTCCTCCGTATTATATTGCACGATTGGGTTGCTAGCCGAAATGGTACGCTGGTGGCGAGGGGCAGTTGATATGGATTTTGGCGAAGAATTGCTCAGCGACAATCTCTGACGGGCAGAGGCCGTCGACGATGAGGCCGGCGCATGAGAAGAGGTGGAAGGAGATCGCGGTGTCGCATGGCTGCGGCGAAAGCTGGTCGGGGAGCTGCTGGCAGCAGAGCCGGCGAGAACGGGAGATGTCTTCAGCATCTTGGTGGGCAGCGCATCGTCGTATGCATCGAAACGCTGGTAGATCAGAGACGAATAGAGAGCGACTCCGGACGTCGAATTCAGGAACCTCCCCGCTATGGATCGACAGCGCGGGCAGGAACAGGGCGGCAGATGCAATTCATTGAACCGCAGACTGGTTTCCGGATCTCGGACTCGGAAATTTACCCTCTTGGACACAATGTGCACGCCTGGCGCAGGATCGCGACTCGCTGGCGATGGGATGCAAGAAATTTGCGAATATGTCAGGTAGCAGGTGACTTTGGATTTGCTGCGTGTATTCGACGGAAGAATGTACACCAGTGTGTCGTAGAGTTCAGCCTCGACCAAGAAGTTCCTCGTCAGTCTGGGCTCAGAGCGACCGGTTATGGCAGGTATCTGGATGTGGTGGCTGGCGACGGCGCTGTCAGTAAGGCGTGTTCTGGTGTGGGATGGCACCACACACACACAAGCACACCAGCTCAACTAGGTATTTTGCAGCGGTCCAAGTATTACCAAGTGGCCGCTATCGGGCCCTGGTCGTCGTCTTGATCTTCCGGTCGTGCTCGAAATTATTGGGCCACTTGACGCGGTCGAGGCTCCGGGCGCTGCTGTGTGACGCAGGGCAGACGGAACACAGGGACACGACGTGGGATGGGATTTTCGAGAATGGGGATTTGAGGACGGAGAGAACACAACGGGAAGCGGCAAGAAATGAATGTGGATGGACGGACGGATGGATTACATATGAATTACGGAGTCCGACGACAGAACCTGTCCGGCCGGAGGTTTTGCCATTGCTGTTTGAATTGTGATTGGGATTGCTTGCTCCATCAGGACGTCCCCATGCCGGTCAAGTCGTGCCAAGCCCTCGCAATGCAAGTCAGGGCCGCTTGAGCAACCGCTTGAGCAAGGGAAGAGAGGGGGAGAGGGGGAGAGGGGCAGAGCGCGCTTCAACCCTGGTCGAGAAGGCGTGGGAAGAGGTTCGCGTGGCCAGCAATTCGGCCGACTGCGGTGCTGGAGTGCGGTAATACTTGGAGCATTTGCTGCTGCTGCTGCTGCTGCTGCTCTGTTCTTCTGCTTGTGCCTTTGCCTTAGCTCCATCCATCATCACACCAAAACAAGGCAGGCTAATTAGAGTGGTCGGCTGCGCATGGCAGGTGGAGTTCTGCCAGAAGTTTGGTACCGGTCTGGCAGTCCCTGGTGGGCAAAGGTGGGCATGTCTGGCCTGAGGCGAGAAAAATATGGCCTTCTTCGCTCGCGATGCCGCGCCCAGCAGCTTCATTTCTAAAAAGGACCCACGAAACAGATGTAAGCTAGTCCACCTCTTACCGCGCCGCTGCTCGAATCACGAACTACTTGACTCAACTCCATCTTGAACCCGCTTCTCCAGTTTGTCACCAGCAGGATGGCACGAGTCAATTGCCCGAAAGTCCATCGGCGAAAAGGCAGAGCCCGCCGCCAAAGGGTCAGACAAATAACTTTTTTTTCTGAGACACGATGCCGGGTCAGCGAATACACGCCAGCCTCAAACCTTCGTGTGCGCATCGAGCGAGATGATTCGTGCCCTGTGCCTGCACGGAAGCATGCATGTCTCTCTATCTGATCTCACCCGGCGCTATCTGAATCCTTCTCAAGTAGTAAACACATGCCCTCGCGGACTAGGGCCGCTGAAAGCCCCAATGTGGTTCAATCGATTCGCTGGTTTTCTGAGGGGCCAGAACCAGAGGTCGACCTCTTTCCTCACGGAGTCTCGACAGCAGACTTTATAACCCAAACTTTATCCTGGTTGATCAGCTGACGATCGCCGAATCTCAACTGCTTTTCCTGGGTGCATGGAATGGGGCAAAGCGGTATTAGGAAACAAACCAGCATTGGTCATGGGTTGGCTCCATCAAGTCCTAAACCCTGTCCTGTTGCGAACGGGGCACGCCGATGGATGTTTGCTTCGGTAAAACTTTCGAACAACTCAATGCTTCATGCAATCTGCACTGGGATGAGCCCCGGGACTCAGTTGCTCTCCAGAAGATGTTTGGCTTCGTGATGCTGTCGACAGTTCTTTTGGCAAATCCACTTTGCTTGTTCCCAGCTGTTGTTGGAATCACCAATTGTCCAGGGAAGTTCATTGCCCTCATACCACACACCTGTAGTCACCAAATCCTGGATTGAGTGAAGCAATCACTGAGAGGGTCGAATTATCGGCGTATTCAAGGAATTCGTCTTGAGATAGGTTCCCGGCAACACTTCTCAACTCGTGGAAATTAACAGGGCTTTGCCTGAGGTACGATGCAATGGGTCATGCGTCTACCCTAGGAGAGCGCACGTCGTGTTGATCTAAATCTTTGAAGGACAGAAGCGCAAGCCGCATAGGGAGCGCTTTCCACGATATGATAATGTGCTGTATGACGTTATGCTGCCATGATACAGCCATTCCGCTGATTCTCAGGTTGTACGATTCGCGAGTTTATAAGTGTCCCTCGGTGAAGACATATGTACCTAGCAATGCCTGTCTACACCAGATGCGTAGCGCTGATAAGATAAGAAATGCACGTGCCCCCAACTAAATTGTACCCAGCGGAACCTGGTTGTCACCATTGAGCTTCGTCATCGTGAAGAAGCTACTTGTCGACTGCATTCGTCCTGTTCGCCCTCGAAGTTCGTAATTCGGAGAGTACGACCCCACAATCGTTTGATCGCGGTTTTCTTTTGCGACAAGCCTGATCTGGTCATCACCAGGCACACATTTGCCGCTCTTCACCAGGCCGGCCCGCACTCTCCTCCCGTGATGCCGATGCGCCGACAGCATTAGAATAGGAGCAACACCAATTGCAGCTCTCCACTTCGACCGGCTCTATGGCTCGACCGCAGAACTCCCCCATTCTTGCCCAGCTTCGAAATGCCAAGACCCTGTCCGAGCAGGCTGCAGCGCTACAGGCCCTCAAGAACGAGATTGTCGGACATGTACAGAAGAAGGAAGCATGGATCGGACTCGGCGTCCTTGAGCCCATAGTCAGGACGCTGATGTCGGATCGATCATCATCAAAATCCAACGGAAAGGATGCTTCGATTCAGCTCTCCCCATCGCCGCTCTCTGACGAGGACTCTGTGAGACTTCAAGCCCTTCAGCTGGTCGCCAGCTTTGCCAATGGTACGAATATACCCTATTCCCCGATGCCGGCCGGTGGTGCGGTTCTCGTTTTGTGAGCGGTCGTGCGTCTATTTTCTTCATAATCTCTCTGTTCTAAGTCTTGCTATGCAGGTGGACCAGCGTTTCTCTCTCCTCTACATGCCGCTCGCGTAGTCACTGCAATCCTGAGCAACATTTCACCTTACACGAACCCTCCCCAGATCGTCGTCGCGTCACTTCGAGCATTAGTAGACATTTCGGTCGCCGCCGCCTTGGCACTTCCAGCGTCACCCCTCGATGTGCAAACGTTAGCCGATAATATCTTCACGTCGGAAAACATAGAGTCACTCAACGCAATACTATCCGTGACATCTTCCAAATATCTATACCAGTCACAGGTCAGGCTGGCGTCTACATTAGTATGTCGATTATGTCGGGAAGAAAGACATCAGAATGCTCTCGTCGTAGGCGGAGTGTTGGATTCTTTGGCAGCTCAGCTGGCCAGGTTCGTCGTTGCAGATGGCTTGGTGGTGCCCGGAGCGAAGGATCTCGCCATAAAAGACGGTCTCAGTCACTTGTTCCCCGAACCTGCAACCGCAGGCTCCAGAATTGGACCTCTGTTGGAAGCAATCAGCTGCATCATCGGCGACTCAAAGTATCGAGCAAACAGACTGGTGTACTCGCCAGCTTTCCTCGCCATTTTTCCAAGCATAAAATTCGAGCCATCACGAAGCTCATACGGTTCAAATCAGCAGGCTTTAACGGCCATGGAATTCATACTGCCTTCTCTACCGATGCCGTTGTCCAAAACGCACTCTGCGGGGCACTCTTCATTTCCCACGCCTGACCGGCTCGAGTCTCGAACATCAAGTAGGACTTCGCTCAATAAGTTTGGGGCATCCGCGATGTGGGACTCTGCACGCTTCCAGCCTACAAGTAATAGCACCGACACGTCTAGCGAAGACATTGAAAGCCCTCTTATCCCCTGGCTCATTCACCTTGTCCGCTCGCTGGACGACTATGATCGATTAATGGCAGCAGCAGTCCTTGCAGCCTTGTTCAAGGCTGGTCTGGGCCGCAAGGGCGTTCGAGAGACCACTCTCGGTCTGCTCGTAGTCCCGATCTTGGTAGGCATGATTGCCAAGAGTGATCACGATGGAGTGGACGTGCTGAATATGTCAGATGCAAGCGAGCTACACATTCTAGAAAAAGGGCCAGCAATTCTAGCCAGACTGATCATCGACAGCGAGTGCCTTCAAAAAGCTGCCGTCGACTGCGATGCAGTCAAAGTCCTCACCAAGCTTCTCAAGCGATCGTACCAGCCGTTGGCAGATGGAGCTCAGCCCAAACCATGGTCTCCGCACCCTGATACTGGCATGGATGTCGAAAGTACATCACCCATAGCGCAACTAGGGGATAGTGGTTTGGATCCCCTTCTCGCTCACCGGACATGCATGAGGGAGTCTTGTCTGAAGGCTATTGGCTCCCTGTCAGCAGGAAAAGAAGACTACAGGAAGGCTCTCGTTGCAGAAGATTTGGTGCCGTGTGTGGTGGAGAGTCTTTCCGAATACCCTAGAAAACCAAAGTCAGCCAAAGACAAAGGCGCAAACGAGCAACCGCGAACAGCACCTTCGCCAGCATACGGCACGAATCCTTTGTCCGTCATCATTGCCGCCTGTCATGTCGTTCGAACCTTGGCCCGCTCGGTGAGCGTTCTACGGACCGCTTTGGTTGATAATGCGGTGACTATGCCTATCTATCGCTTCCTACGCCATCCTGATGTCAATGTTCAGATAGCTGCCACGGCCACTGTGATTAACCTGGTGGTCGAGGTCAGTCCTGTTCGTGAGGTAAGTGTATTCGACTACCCTAGAAGGTACCAGAGCTTCGAAGGAGAGGAGGGACTGACAACTCATAAACACAGCTCCTCACTGAACAGGGCGTCATGAAAGTCTTGTGCGACCATGCTCATTCCGATAATCCTGTCTTGCGCCTTAACGCTTTATGGGCTCTCAAACACTTCGTGGATGCCGTCGGACCAGACTTGAAGAAAGCATGTCTTCAACGCTTGGAACCAGGCTGGTTAGTACAGCTGATTTGCGACGACAGTCAAGAAGCCTCTTTCTACGCCCTGAAGGCTAAGGAAGGGCCCGATGACGATCTAGACGAGGATATGGACATGCACTCAGACGAACCCTTGCGATGGTTCTACGGACAGAATGCAGTGATTCACCAGTTGGACACCTCACAATCGTCAAGATTACGACAGGCCGAGGACCGGCTGACAACCGTCCGCGATGCGGAACTGAATCCCTCACGCAAAGCCAGGAACGATGACGTCGCGATTCAAGAGCAAGGACTTGATTTCATCAGAAACTTGATCGGACGCCCGGAAGCAGGCACCTCCTCAGAAGTGCCGTCCGAGACGACAGAAATGATAGATTACTTGTTCAACGAGCTCGGACCAGACCGACTATTCGAGATTCTCGCATCAAAACTACGCACAAGGGTGCTGCATCCTTTCTCCCGACGAGACCGGGCCATGGGTAGAGACGCCAAGATTCTTCATCCACAGGCCAAGATTGTCGTGGCGGTAATATGCATCCTGGTGCACATGGCGGCGAGCATCCCACGCCATCGACAGCTGGTGATTGCCCAGTCTGAGCTATTGAAGTTGCTCTCGGTCCAGGCTAGCAGTAGGGATCGAGGAGTGCGCGCCTCGCTCTGCCATCTCATCATTAATCTTACCTGGCAGGAAGACGAGAGCGAGGCGCAGGCCTGTGCGCAGCGGGCACTTAAACTGAAGAAGCTGGGTTTCCATACCAAGATGGACCATTTGAAGCTTCAGGATCGGGATCTGGATGTGCGGGAGCGTGCGAAGACGGCTGCGTGGCAGATTGAGCAGGCTACGTATTAGACTGGCTCTTGGGCAAGGGCTGATGTATATCCCGGCCGAAGACGTTCATGGATAAGATTGTATCTTATGAAAAGCTTATACTTGGTTGATGACGAGCAGTTTGAATTACGATATCCAACCTTTACCCATCATGTCTCCATCCTTCCATTACCCTACACAAGACCGGGAAATGCAGCCTCACAAGGGATCCTGATGAGATGAGGGCGTAGTTGTTCGTTAGCCGTATTCCGTTCAGTTGTCACCACACGGAGTTTCTGCCGTCCCTCGTACTCACCGCTACCCTTTCAAAGAATGCTTCTTGATAATCATCGTCATGAACAAAGTCCAATTGCCGTGAGGTCGTACAAAAACACCACACCCGTGACACAGAACACATTCTTGAACACCATCCGCGTGAGACAGACCCTTTGGCTGTCGGCACGGCCCTACGACAAAGTGACATGCTTCCATTCCCACGACAAGCCACGCGCGTGACCGTTGCATATGCAAAATGACGCTCGCAACGCCCAACGGCCCGTTTCGTGTCTGAGGAACCACGAGCATCCTAATGCATGTAGTGCCGTGCGAATCCGCAACGGCTATGCGGGGGAGGGAACAAGGGCAAAAGCGACGAGAACAAGAAATCAAACGCCAGAGACACAGGTTTCCGGCGAGAGATTTCTTTGAAAAAAAGGACCCTTGCCGTAAAGGCTGGTTGATCCAGCCCTTTCAACATGCTTCTGAGACACAAAAGCCCTGGACGCCGAACTATCAAGAAGGAAAAGGTAAATGTCGATCTATCCACAACCAAGCTCACATCGGCAATGAAAATATGAACAGAAGAGGGAAAAAAGAAGAAAAAGAAAACACGCATACCGCCTATTCGCACCTCGCGAAGTAACATTCCCAGACAGCAATTCTATCCGACCTCCGGAATGCCGTGTTCCACATCGCCCAAAAAAGAGTCAAATGCGGCACTCGCTACACGACCAGAATTCAACCAAGACAAAGAAGTTCGAAAACGGGCAAAGCTCGCCTCGGTCCGCGGCCATTCAAACCCTCCATTCCATCATCCCATCTGTGTCGAGTAAAAAAGAAAGCGGGTATCTTTTCTTTTTTCGCAGATGCCCTGAACGATCTAAAACAAGGGAAAACCATCATTGGAAGGGCCATCACAAAAGATGGAGAAGCACTAAAACGGGAAAAAACAAAAAAACGGTCAACGCTAGCTCACCGAGTGGAGGCCACGTTCTACCGTGCAGATACTGGCACAGAAGTTCTTGGCCATGTTTTCTTTTTCTGAGTTTCTTGGCATGGTGTTTTCCTTTTCGCTGGGGGTGAATGGAAATGTGTTGTGCTTGCAAACGCCATTGTTGGCTCTGGCATCACTGATAAGAACGAAGTGAAAGTGGTCAAGATCGACATTGTTGGGTTGAGATGGGAAAGCAAAACTGTCTTGGTTGCTTTTCAGATAAAGCCAAAGACAAGCCCTTGAAGCGAGGATGGGGGTTTGACACGGGCAGCTTGTGCTCGAGGCATGCCGAGCGACATGCTTGGTGATCGTGATGGAATAGGCTTCGAATGAGGGAGAACCTGAGGTCTTGGATGTTGACATGGTTTCTCGGATGAGAGTGTCTCGAAAGAGGGTTCATCGCGTCGCTGAGGTCAACGGCGAGCTTTAGTACAACGCCTCTCGAGCCTTGTGTTGAACCTGCTCACCACTTGTTACTGCAGCAGATTACACATGCATATTATGGAATCACCAACCGAATCAAACACCGTTCGAGCTCCGCCGATAGAGTCGTTATGCGAGTCATCGCGGGCGAAGCGTAAAGTATCCAACCAGATTTTCCACAGCCTCATCTTCATCAATCAGCAACATGAAGAGGAGTGCCTCACCTCCTCAGCTCGCAGTCCAAAAGAAACAACCGAGAGACCGTTTCAAAAAGCAACTGGCCAGGTATTGACCCCCACGTCCTTCTGATGGTCACTGAGGCTCTCGGAAATGCATCCCGCAGCCCGAGTGCATCTCCCTTTTCGACCGTTGCAGTGGCATGGTCAGGCCTGTTTCGCATTGGACCTCGGGGAGGCTGAAATGACTCGGACTGCTTCTCTAGTAATTGACCGACCTGCGTATTGTCTGGCATGCCATTTGCTGACCCTGCGGACACACTTGGTCCTTTTCTAGGACATACAATTGCGCTGAGCGTAGACGGATTGCCAATCAATGAAGTTTATTGGTACGTCTCTGTCTCACGGAATGCTGTTGAGCTGGTAGATTGCTAGATGAGAGACACGGCCGTCGGCTGTTGGCCCTTCCGGAACAGAAGGAACCGCCTTGGGTATAGATCAGACCCGAGTATTCGGTCAAAAGATCTAGTGTAGTAGTGATTTTTGCTTTGATATGGGCATGTCCGAGAGACGCGACTTCAGCGAACGACTAGCTTCATCTGCAACTCGGACGCAAACGCTCAGGGAGATCTGTCCTTGCATCCTATTCGCAAGATATCTTGCATCTAAACAAACACGTGCCTCGGGGTATTTCTCTTGGTGTAAGACTCGCATGTAAACGCAGTCTGATGCTGTGTTACGAATGGTTCTCCGAGATGACGGCAAAACCATGTGTTTTAGGTGATTGAACAGCCCTGCTCGTGAGCTGTAAGAGAGCACCCCGCCGCTTCATCCAAATTGCAGTTCGATATGCTGTCTGGTCTCGTCCGTCTCATTTTGACGAGTGTGTCCATCTCTCGCTCGTATTGAATAACCTAGATTCTGCCCAGAATGTTCGATTGGGGACGATTTACCACATTTCGGAAAAGGGTAGGACTCTAAATGGAGACTTTCTTTGCAAATAAAAGTGTAATTACTACCTAAACGTTGATTATCGGCCGAGAGTCATGAGTCGCTTGCCCATGGCTGCAAGGTGTAGCGCCACTGTGCTACATTGGAGAAATTGCCGGACTGAAGTATTATGGTTATGTCGCTCGACTCTTAATCTGAGCTGGATGGTGTCTCAGAAGAAGTATCATGTCGCCCTTGCAACCAGCCCGTTGTGTTGTTCAAAGAGCACTGGTCCTATCTGGTAACTGAAGCTCGATGATCCAATCGCTCTTGCCATTGGTCGGGATGAGAGACACAGTTGATACACTGAGCGGGGATAGCGCAAGGCGTCAAGTACCTAGGTAGGAATACCCGCTTCCCGGAAAAGTCAAAATTGATTCCGATAAGATGGTGTCACCGGCATCAAACCCAGCTGTCCTTCGTCAGACATGCGACGGGAGAAGTACTGGGCTTGTTGTCTAGTTGCTGGTTGTTTCGGACCAAATAAACGCAGCATTGGGTATAGAGAGCGCTGGAGGCTATGTGGACGAACCAGCCTCAGTCTGCGTGGCTTACACAAAGCCAACTCTATTTCGTAGTTGGCGGGATCCGCACGGAATCTGTCCGAGCCATCATGCAGAGGTTAAAGGAGCGTGTGAGTCCGATGTACCAGAACGCCTCGGGCCCTTCGTAAGGCCATCTGACTGGATGTCTCATCCTGGAGCATGTGCATCGCTGGGGAGGGCGGGAGTGTGTGATGATCTGGGGAGTTTGGAGCATTGATGCTGCAAATAGTTCCGAGTTAGACGTGCGGAGTCAAGTTACAGGCTAATCGTTCGAACCGGGACAGGGCCCTTTTGCCAAACAGACATTGGTGATATTGGCAGGGCACGAATGCAGGCATGCCTCCCTAGCCACCATGATCAGTCATTACCATGACGGAGTTGTTGTGGCATACGAAACATCAGGCCATGACGGCAACGAGAACGACGAAGCCTGTCAGGACGCGGACCGCCTTGCTCCCTGCGCCGTTACAGGACGCACGAAGGGACGACGAAGTGGATGCGAAACCCTGCTGCCTTCGTGGTGGCCAAATGTCAAGTTATTGGCAGGTGACAGGTGGTTCACTGGATATTGGTATGATCGAATTATTGCAAACAGCGCTGTGTCTGCTTGCCTTCATTCTCACCACTCTTCACCCACCCTGGGATGTGCATGCTCCTTCCTGGCCAATCCATGTTTAGTGCAAGATCTGTGACCACGGTGCCCGCGCTGAACAAGGACACTGTGCGGCTATGCCAAACATGCACTATTGTCCAGTAGATTCCGGCGCTAGCGGATCCTCAGGCACAGCAGCTCGCGCAAACCGAGGTCATGACGGTGTTCGCACAGTGCTGATTTCCTGTATCCGACAGGGGGCTTGTAGTCTCCTCTCTGCTGCGCCTGCCAGAGCCAGAGACCAGAGGCTTGGCGTGTGTCGCACAGCCGATGCCGTCTCGTCCCATTCCAGTGCCTGACCAATCGCCAACGCGGATAACCGATTCGGCCGGGTCCCGTCGACCAACTATTCCCCTTGGAGGGAATCATCAACCCAGGTTGCGCGACACGACACAGCAGAAGCAGAAGCAGAGGAGAGAACCAGACCAAATCAAACTACAGAAAGCGAGACGCTCAGTTCATGGTGCAATGTACAACTTTCAAACTTGAAGCGCCTCGGTACACATCGTCGGGAACAAATTCAGCTCCAGTGTCAGCTATATACACCCCGGTAGCTGTCGTGCACCATGACGATCGCCTCCGCTGCATAGGGTCGGTCAATTCGAAAGTTCAGTTATCTAGCCTGCGCAGAACGAAGCACCGGCTTAGCAAGCATCGAGTTTGAGGGAACTCCGAACAGTCAGGGACATCACGTTCGACGCAAATTGAAGCAAATAGATTGATCCCGTCCGAGGCGGCGCCACCGTGCTGCACAGAACACCATGTCGGCAGGTGGAAAATGTCTAGACACGGCATGTCACAGCGATGCTTTAATTGACACTGGAGGCTCTAGCAACAGAAGAAACACCAGATGCACCTGTTAGCCAGGATGAGCCAGGACCCTTGTGCAACGCCATCACCACGAGGGGAAGCCAATGTCTTTCTACAGGGATAACTTAAATGTCTTGGTTTGTTGCTTTTGATAGATTGTCAAGGCTGTCCGCCTTGCATTGGCATTGGTCGCCATGAGGCAAGTGGAAGCTGGCCAAGACAGCCTCTGAGTATCTGCATGCTGTTGACCTGGTTGGCCACGGGAGTAAGAAGAGCAGGTCGTACTGGCTCCAATCACAACCCTTCCTGGCCGTAACTCCAGCTTCCGGCCAAGTCAAGCTTGCTCTCTCGTTTCATCTTGTCGCTGGGAACAAGAACCATAGTCATATCAGGATGTATCTACCTGCGTACGTCGAGACTGCTAGCAGTTACCAGTCGACCTTGTCCGCTCCCGCAAACTGACAAGGTCTGTTTTATTTTTAAACTCCATCGATGTAGAATTGTCACATCTCTCAGCAGCTGGAATTGCGAGCAAAAGGACCAAAAACCACGGCCCAGCTTTGCCCCTTTCGCACTCGGTTCTACTAGTCAGCACATTATCACCGCGCTAACGGGCAGGCTAGTAGAGACCTGCAGGCGATCAGCGCTCTGGATTGGACAGAGCCGGGGGCGGGAACTTGGAGGCGGAGCTTATCCATGCGTGCGCCGATGAGTATTTTCGTACGCCATCTCAAATGGTGATGCTAACCTGCCTCACAACGTCACGCCCATGCCTGCTGACATCGGTTGAGCAGAATCTCACTCGTCTGGGATGCTTGCAGCGTTGCGCGATCTGCTCTGAGAGCTCATCCAACGTGTAGAGCATAAGCATGCTCAGTGTCCCTACTGAACTGGGTTGAAGTTGAAGACAAAAAAAGACAATAAACCGGCTCCATCCAGCCCGCCATGGCAATATGTGATTGTTACCGCCAACTTTCCAACACGCCATGGTAGGATTCGTGACAAATGCAGGCTCCCTTCGACTTCGCTTCTTGAGATTGTCGGCGCTACAAGCACATGCCCTAGTGCGGAGCACAATACAATGCTGTACTGTATCACGACGACTCAAGTGAAGATGACGATGAGAGTAGACGTGGTTTGCCTACACTCTGTTGACACAGGACCCTGACACCCTGATATCCTTACGGGCTTTCAATGTGCGACCGCCTGTGACACGAAAAAAGTGGGATTGATTGAGGATGCGTGTTGCCACGAGGGCAGCCTTGCAACAATGTGATGAAAGCTGGGTGAAACGGAGGCCTTTTCTGGCCCTGTTTATCGCAATTATCCAGCGCTTCACCATTATAGTCCATGGAATGAAAAGCAGGAGCAGCAGATTTCTTCATACAATAGCCGATATTCAATTTTGCATCTTGGCATCACAACATCATTTCAAAGATTTTGGGTCTATGTCTGCCGAAGGTGGAGTGCTGAAGCAAAATGGCCTGACAGAGAAGCAAGGCGAGCGGACTGATTCCCCAAAGCACACTAGGCTCGCCGTCCTGCGCCAAGGGTATTCAAGGTTGACTAGCAGACGAGGACCACAACCATCGGACGCAGGTGGCGTCTTGCCTTTCAACATATTGGTCACGGAAGTGCTTGGTGTTGGGTACTGAGGAATGAGGAATGAAGGCTTGTGGTTGTGCTTCGTTCCGGGGATTAAATCAACATGCGCAGCATTAAAACGCCGTGGCGTGACGGATCCATAGCCTCATGGCCCGCAATGAAGCAAGATTATCAGCATCGCCCTGAATCTGGACGCCTTCTGGCCGTATCATCCGTAGTAATGCAATGCTTGGCAGCAGGGCGTGACGGACGGACGGCAGGGCTGGGCCGCTATCAATGGCCGGGCTGACTGAATTGGTTGATTGATGCCTATTACCTAGGTGAGCACCAAAGCAGGCAGGGAAGCCGACTCTGGCGTAGACACATTTGACCAGCAACTTGTATCAATACCGGCCAGCACAATTGCCAGACGCGGGCATCTTGGTCATCGCGCCTGCAAGATGAGCATCTAGATGATGCGGGATTATTGATTGCATGGGCGGTAATTCCTGTATCACAATTCAAACTGCAGCACTCGTGCTTGTGTTTGTGCGCTTATGCCTGTACTGTACGGGACAGTACCAGTGGTCTGGGAGAGTGCAGTAGAGCAAACCTTGGGCTTGGGCTTCACGTGGATGGGCCGCCCAGGTGCGTG